>JAJIBD010005201.1:0-47845 GCA_021461705.1 Cryptotis parvus | reverse complement strand
CCATTTGTTCAGGTCATAGGAATGAGATCTATAATTGTTACTGGGTTTTGGCATATCAAATACAACACACATTTTCAATACAATACAATTGAAAAAATACTGCTGCCGCTCATGAGGTGCCCGGGAGGAATGGTGGGTTCTAGCCCTGGCCTGCCACCCCAGCAGAGCCTCACAACAAGCCAGACGACCCCCCCACCCTGGCCACTGACTCCATGGGGGCCGCCGCTTCCACATCTGGACTTCTTTCTCGTCACAACTCCACCCAGCAGACCAGACTATCATAGCCCGGATCATCGACACCCACCCTACAGCAGTTTCTTTTTTCAATCCGCCCAGGTATGCTGAACCAGAGATTCTCAGACATGGGGCAGAGCTGCTACTTGCTCTCCCTGTGCCCAGCTGCTCATGAGGTGTCCAGGAGGCATGGCAGGTTCTAACCCTGGCCTGCCACCCCAGCAGAGCCTCACAACAAGCCAGACGACCCCCGACTCCATGGGGGCGCTGTTTTCCACATCAGACTTCTTTCTGGTCACAACTTCACCCAGCAGACCAGACTATCACAGCCTGGCTCGCGCGCGCTAGCGGCCAGCGCCGTGTTCATCAATAATTGCTTTATTTAGAGGTGACTACAAGAGTATGCCACCTGCACAGCAAGCCTGGCAAGCTGCTCGTGTCGTATTTGATATGCCAAATACCAGTAACGTTTGTATTAGGTCATTCCCATGACCTAATATAATGGTTTGAGGCTCTTTATGTTCCTGGAGTAAGCGGATGCCTTTGGGTTCTACTGGCATGAGACAGGACATATGGCGATATTACTGGTGCCCACTGTAGCAAATAGATGATCAACGAGAAGATAGTGATAGTGATAGTGAGAAATACAACACAGGTAGCTTGCCAGGTCTGCCATGCGGTGGTATACTCTAATAGGTATTAATAGCTGGGGATGGTGTAACAGCTGCAGAACCTCCCATGTGGCAAGCATGAGACAGAGTGTTTGCGGTCAGGTCGAGACCTTGATGCCTTGAATGTGAGGTGGGTGGGCAAGGGTTTGAGTGCTAAAGCCAGATTGAACACAATCAAAAGTCTAAACACCACAACCAGTCATCACAATACAGAAAAGAGAATGAAAGGACTGCATTATAAGTAACTTGCATTTCATGAAGAACAAAATGCCAAACTTGCATTTTATGAAGAACAGCTATTAAAAATCATGGACTTAGTAACTATCTGCTGCTGCTCCTTTGGCCTTTGCTCCAGGGGCAGTTATCTCCCCTGCTACTCTGTAGTAGAGCAGAGAGGGGGACCTTTCAAGGCTGTTTGTGTGAGGCCAGAGCTTGCCAAGAGTACAGGGTTTGAAGAGAGGGAAACGCCAGCTACTTTCAGGATGCTGTTACTTCCTATGAGGCAACTAAAGCCCCATGTTTTCCTACTGGCCCCTTAAAACATCTGAACAAATATGGCTCCTAAGACTCTCATGAGAGGGAAATAATTTAATCAACTTTGGTATAGCCATACAATGGAAAAATGTGAGTCTGTTTAAATGATTGTTTTTAATGAAGAAAACTTTTTTTTTGGCTTTGTTTTGTTTTGTTTTTGGGTCATACCTGGCGATGCTGAGGGATTACTCCTGGTGGTACTCAGGGATGCCAAGGATCAAACGCAGGTTGCACACTTGCAAGGCAAATGCCTACCCACTGTGCTATCACTCCGCCCCCTGAAGAAAACTCTTGTGTGGAGAAATTTCCAAAAATTAATTGGAAAGTGATCCAAACATCATTAATGTTAAATATGTTATGAATGTGTTAATTATACCCATGACAATGCATTGAAATGTTAATGGATGGGGCCAGGGAAATGGTTCCAAGAGCTGCTCTGAACCTCTGCCTGGCATGCACAGGGCCCAGGTTTAGTGTCTGGCATCCTCAAGCAGCTGCAAATGGAGCCCTGATCACTCCCATACCAGCCAAAACATAAAACCCAAACAAGCAAGGAGGTTATTGGTGAATGTTGGAGTTAGGAGGTTTTTTGAATTTTTTATTCACATGTGATGGGCTGGTGTGCTGGGTGGAGTTCTGACGAGAGGGAAGTCCAAATGTGGAAAATGGCAGCGCCTGGGCTGGATTGAGGAAAAAGCTGCTGCAGGGTGGGTGTCGATGATCCGGGCTGTGATGGGCTGGTCTGCTGGGTGGAGTTCTGGGCCGGATTGAGGAAAAAGCTGCTTCAGGGTGGGTGTCAATGATCTGGGCTGTGATGGGCTGGTCTGCTGGGTGGAGTTCTGGGCGGATTGAGGAAAAAGCTGCTGCAGGGTGGGTGTCGATGATCCGGGCTGTGATGGGCTGGTCTGCTGCCCCGGATCATCGACACCCACCTTGCAGCAGCTTTCCTCAATCTGGCCCAGGTGCCGCCATTTTCCACATTTGGACTTCCTCTCGTCAGAACTCCACCCAGCAGACCAGCCCATCACAGCCCGGATCATCGACACCCACCCTGCAGCAGCTTTTTCCTCAATCCGACCCAGGCGCCGCCATTTTCCACATTTGGACTTCCCTCGGTCAGAACTCCACCCAGCACACCAGCCCATCACAGCCCGGGCTTGCCGCCTGCGGCAGTGCGGCTCATCAATAAATGCTTTATTTGGAGGTGTTTAAAATAGTTTGCCTCCCGCTCGGCAAGCCTGGCAAGCTTCTCGTGTTGTATTGATATGCCAAATTCCAGTAACAATTATATTGGGTCATTCCCATGACCTAATATAATGGTTTGAGGCTCTTTATGTTCCTGTAGCAAGCCGATGTCCCTGGCTCTACTGGCATGAGACAGGACATATGGAGATATTACTGGTGCCCGCTCTAGCAAATAGATGATCAACCGAAAGATCGTGATCGAGATCGTGATTCACATGTACCTTGAGACTCAGAGATGTAGCTCAGTTGTTTGCAACTGAGGTTGTGTGGAGAATCTGGATTCAATTCCTAGCACCACCCCCTCATGACTGGGCATGATCCCCTGAACTAAACAACCCACCACCAAAAAGAAAAAGAAAATGAGTACTCTATTTTTTTAAAAAGGAATTTAGCATAATTGGAGGGGGCCAGGGAGATAGTACAGGATGTAGTCCAACACCCTTCCAATTTAATTATGAGAAAATTAAATTTCGTTAATTCAAAGGTATCTTCAAGTTATCTAACGTTATCTAACGTTAATTCAAAGGTATCTTCCCAAAGCTGACCATTTCAGTGCCCAGTTGGCTGAGTCTGAAGTCTGCAAGGCCATAATGTCTGACTTCCGGCAACAGGCCATCAAAGTTTCATCTCCAGGATCTGAGCAACGACTGTGGGTAGGGAGTTTGCCTTGCACGCCGACTGGTCCAGGTTCGATCCCGGCATCCCATATCCCCGGCATCCCTGAGCACCACCAGAAGTAAGCCCTGAGCATCACTTTGTGTGACCCCAAAAGCAAAATAAATAAATAAATCAAAAGTTTAAATGGATATCACTGTTGTAACTATGGCATCAAAGACCTATATGTGCATACTGATGATCACTTTCTAGCAGAACACTTGCTGACTTTATTCCTTCCATTCACATTCACATTAATGAGATAGTTCAACCTGAAAACAAGTTCTAACCATTCCAAAACAACTTCTTTTTGCAGAGTTCTTGGCAGTCAGATTGCTCCTGGTTCACTGCCTGTGCCCTTGCATGGAGGGGCATATTGATCAGGAATTGGCACTTTTTCTTTCTTCTTTATTCCTTCCTTCCTTCCTTCCCTTTTTTTTTTCTTGACTTTTTGGGTTACAATGCTCAGCAGTTGCTCCTGGTTATGCACTCAGGAATCACTCATGATGGTGCTCAGGGGACAACATGGGATGCCGGAGATCGAGCCTGGGTCGGCCATGCAAGGCAAACGCCCTACCTGCTGTACTATGTTCCCAGCCCCAGGAATTGGCACCTTTTAAGTTATTGGAAAGACACCCATGGGACCAGAAGTGGTGATTCACTAAATTAGGATGATCCACAACTATTACATAAAATCTTTGGAGAAGGTGTGTGCTGAGAGGCCAAGAAGAATCTGGTGGGGAAAGGGTATGTATTGTAATCCACAGTGTGTAAGAGAGAGAAGAGATAAAGAACCTGCCATAGAGGCAGGCTAGGGAGAGGGGAGGAAATTGGGGACATGGTAGAGGGAAATGGGCACTGGTGGAGGGATGGGTGCTGGAACACTGGAAGACCCAAACATGAACATCTTTGCAATTGTATATCTCATGGTGGTATAATAAAATATTAAAAAATTAAAAAAAAAGTCTACCAAGACTCTGAGAATGACAACACGGAAAAACCCAAGTGGTGACGTTTGAAGACTTAGGATTGCTTCCAGATTGGGATCCACAGACCACTCGAGTCCTGCACAGCTCCTTCGAGATTAAGGACGTTATTCCCAACAGCATTGATTCATGTATTGAGGTTAACATCACTGTTACGGATGCTTACGTCAACCTTTCTAGTAAAATCAGTCACTGCTATTAAAGACAGTGAACATAACCCACCCACTATTCTCCAAGCTTCCAAAACACAAATTAGATTTTTTGTTTTGTTTGTGTGGGGGCCACACCTGGTAGTGCTCATGCCTTACTCCCGACTCGGGTTCAGTGCTCAGGGCTCTAGCTCAAGTTTTCTTGCATTTCCCATTTGGCCAAATGGAAGTAACTGGAAATTTGGCTTGGGGGAAAAAGGAAGAAAACATGGTACTTTTCTCCCTCTCTGTCTGTGGGTGGTATCTTTGGTTTTATGTATTTTTTCTCCTTTTATTGGCACCAGTGTCTGCTAGGAGATGCCAACTCCTGGGCCCCGTGACCACCTTCCCCTTCCTCTGCCCTTCAGCTTAGTGGCTCCCAGCTGTTGCTAATCTCAGCTTGGCTTCTCCATCCTTTCACCACCCACATAATGAATTCTCTCTATTCCCTCCCAAACACTCAAATTGGTTTCGGCTTTTCTCACTAGACTCTGGCAATAAAACTGGCTATCAGCTAGAATCCAGCTGGGACTGAACCTGGGCCCGGGGAGCACACCTAAGGGAGGCAAAGGAAGATGTGTCAAAGCTCCTGTTCCAGCAGGTACCTTCATTTCTGATGCAGCAGGGAGCAAACAGCGGTTTCATAGTCTGGGCTTGTTTATATACAAGGATTTAGAGGGCATATAAATGTGGTAACAAAAGAAAAATGAAAATCAGAAATTTTTGATGGTCAATAGCTTGCAAGTTGTTTGTGTATCATGTGGAGAAATAATTTCTTTTTCTTTAGGAATGCGCTCTCTTGATTCCGGGTCTCCGACATATTCGTTCTCTCCTTTGGGGATCAAATTTAATAAAACCAGAACAATGCCTGAGTGTAGGAGAACGCCTCTCCTTGAAGTACATGACTGGGTAATAGCGTATATAATTTTTTAAAAATCACTCTGGGATAATTACTAAGCACTTAATTTTTTTTTCTAATTCTTGACTCTATTAAGTTAGGACAGTAATTTGTGAAATAAAAGAATTACCAATTGCTATATTTTTGTCATCAGTGGGAAATCCTGGTGCTAGAGGTAGGCACAGAACAGTTGTCCCAGCTGCTGGCACCTGAGCACAGCTGGGAGGGGCCCCTCACAATAATAGAGACGATAAAAGCCTGCAGTAGCAAGCGGTTCCCAGCTGTGTTCCGTAAAGACAGAAGCAAAGGATGCCTTCCGTACATTGCAGACAAAATCACTGTTGAGTGAAGCCCGCAGACCTGAACTCAGCAGTGCCCCGCCCCAGTCACCTCACTCTGCCCGGACTTAATGCTACAGCTGCGTGCTGCAGAATGGCAAGGGTTGTGCAGCTGAGAGCAGGAAGCAGAGCAAACAGCAGCCCAGGCAGCTGAGGCAGGGAGTGTAATAGGGGGACACTGGCTTTGGGGCCAGATCCAGGGGTTTGGACTTGACCTTGTGCTCTTCTCCTGCAGATGGGAGGAGACACAGGAGGCTTCTGAATTGACGGATGACATCATCATCAGGCTCCTCAGCTTTGTAAGTTCCCTGCACGCACAAGTTCAATAAATATTTGTCAACTTAAATTTTATTTGTTTTTAGGTCACCCCGCCGCCGGGGTCTCCTGGCTCTGCCTCAGGCCCCCTGGCGGTGGGGGGGCCATATGGGTGCCGGGGGTCGGACCGGCCGGGGCCGGCGGCGGCGGCGTGCAAGGCCGCCCTCCCCGCTGGGCTATCGCTCCGGCCCCAATCAACTTAAATTTTAGAGAGATGATAATGAACTGTGGAGCTGAAAATTCTTCCTGAATATAATGATGATGCTTTTAGGCTGGGAGCAACTTTCTGCCAGGTACGGTTGACACCTATTTTGGTTTCCTAGCAACCATGCATCCTTCCAGTGCGGAAAGCAGTGGGGTCACTTGGATGTCTCCCCTTCAACACTGCATCAGGAGATTCTAAAGGAGTCTCTCAAAGGAGTCTTTTTTTAATTTAATATTTTATTATACCACCGTGAGATATACAATTACAAAGATGTTCATGTTTGGGTTTCAGTCATACAGTGTTCCAGCACCCATCCCTCCACCAGTGCCCATTTCCCACCACCAATGTCCCTAATTCCCTCCCTCC
This sequence comes from Cryptotis parvus, assembly GCA_021461705.1. Classification (NCBI taxonomy): domain Eukaryota; kingdom Metazoa; phylum Chordata; class Mammalia; order Eulipotyphla; family Soricidae; genus Cryptotis; species Cryptotis parvus. The sequence continues at coordinate 41,211 of JAJIBD010005201.1, read as the reverse complement.
TCCCCTAGCCTGCCTCTATGGCAGGTTCTTTATCTCTTTATCTCTTTCTCTCTTTCAAAGGAGTCTCCTAAGGGAGACACAGACCATGGCAGGTTCTTTATCTCTTTCTCTCTTTCAAAGGAGTCTCCTAAGGGAGACACAGACCTCACTGGTTCCCTTCACTCCCAGGACTCCATGCCCTGGCCAGAAGATATTCCTGGGGCTTAGGGAAAGTAGGGGTGGGCTTCTCCCGCACGGGATAGGGTTAGTGTGTAGTGGACAGAGGTAAGCAAAGTACCACCCCTTCTCTCATGCATGTTTGCGTTAGGAAAAGGTCTTCATGTTAGAGATCAGCAGGTGAGTTCAGTCGTTATCCCTCTCAAGAGGAAAGTGGAAATGGACATCAGCCTGTATTGGATCACAGGACGCTTTTATTCTCTGTTCCATGGCAAAAAAGGAGACAGTCATGAGACTCCTTTCTGAGAAGCTCATCGCTTAGGGCTGCACTCTTGGAGACGCTAAGCACTAAGGTCCCTGCCCTCAAGCCCATTGAAGCTTCTGGAGGTGCCCTTCAAGGAGTTGTGCCTGGCCTCGTGGGTCACGAGCTTCATCAAGCATGCCTGGTCTCCAGCCCCGCACCATTATTTTAGCATTAAATATCAGAAGGAAAGTGAGTGAGGGGTCAGTGTATAGACAGGCGTCTGACTTGACATAGTGGGTTTAGTCTGATTTCTTCTGCTAGCTCCTGTGTCTGGGGGTTCCCCCTGGTGCCCTCTGCCTTCCCCCTGAGAGATGCTGTTCAAGGCCAGGACTTAGCCTTTCCTCTAGGGCGTTGACACAGCAGCAGGAGTGAGGTTCTGTGCAACTCCTTCCTGGTGACCTTCAGGCTCACAAGCAGTTTTGAGGTCAAGAGCTCCTGTAGGTCCCCAGCTGGCTCAGCACAGTGCAGCCAGTTTGGTGTGAGGGTGAGGAATCTTGTTCTTTAAGTCTGTGCTCTCCCTTGAGCATGAATCTCGCTTGCTCTGGGTCTCTGCTTCCTTTTTTCCACTCTGAAGGAGCCTGTATTTTCTAACCAACACATATTTCTCTCTTTCTCTTTTCTCTTCTCTTCTCTCTCTCTCTCTCTCTCTCTCTTTCTCTTTCTTTCTCTCTCTCTCTTTGTCTCTCTCTCTCCCTCCCCCGTCTTTCTAAGTACGTTTCAATATAAACTATTTTACTTCACCATTCTCCTAAAATTCTTTCCTGTGAGGGATCCAGGATGGTTATCCTGAGGTCGGAACTGATTTTCCTTTTTTGCAAAGAATGATTTCTTGCTCCAGCCTGAGTCCACAGGCCCCCAGGAACTGGGTGGTGGGGATCAGTCACCAGGGCCCATCAATCCAGGGACATAACACATTCATAGAAGCCATCAGGCCAGGGGCTGGAGAGCGAGTACAGGAGTGCAGGTGCATCTCTGCTCAGGGCTGGCCCTATCTCGACCCTGGAACCATATGCCCTCCTGAGCTTCATTTCTGGTACGACTCGGGAGGCATCCCAGCAGCACTGGGGTGGCCCTGGGGATCCCCTGCCGCAGGCCCCTGGCATAGAACTGCAGGCTGAGAATCACCGGACCGGCATCTGCACCTCCTAGCCACTGACTGGGAGACTGGTCCCTCCCCCTCCCCCAATTTCATCAATTCTCCAGCTGTTCCTTTAGGAGCTTCCTCAGAATTTTGTGCTACTGGGGTGGAGAGATAGTATAGTGCGTAGGGCATTTGCCTTGCACGAGGCCCACCCAGGTTCAATTCCCCACACCCCATATGGTCTCCCGAGCACCGCCAGGGAGTTATTCCTGACCACAGAGTCAGGAGTAACCCCCTGAGGATTGCCAGGTGTGACCCCTCCAAAAAAAGAAAAGAATTGTGCAGGGACTTGTCCAAACTACAAAACTTCCTTGTGATTCATTTACCACCGGCTTCAACTTTCACTGTCACAGCTTACTCCTGGCTCGGAGCTCAGGGACTGTTCCTGGCAGATCTCAGGGAACCATATGCAGTGCCGGGGACCAAAACCAGGCTAACACTAATGATTTAGACATTCAGACCTATGTTTCCCATAATTCAGTGACCTCCAAACCCTACACTTCTCAGCAAGCATTTACCTAGATTAAGGCAGAGTTTGCATAAATCACATATTTCTCTTTACATGGGTGAGTATAGATTTGTAGCTCAGAGAGAAAACCACAGTTCTTCCAACACTGATGTTCTTTTGCCATTACTTACTTAACAAATATTTATTGTATGTCTCTGCAAATGTGCCTGGCCCTCTGCAAACTATTGAGTTAAAAATCTTCCTCAAGTCAGTTTACAAATCGAAATGAATCCCTTGTGACCAAGAGGGATTAAGAACTGGTTGAAGGATCACACATTAAAATTCTGACTTTAAGAACATATGTGGGTAGTTGAGCACAGCATCAATATGTAGAAATAAACATTGCATTGCTTGTATGTCTTGCACCAGTAATAAACATCATAAAAATGTCATTTATAGAACAAGAAATCTATAGCATTTCAAAATAAAACTGACCATTGATGTTCAAGGCAATGTTGGAAAAAATGAAAAAAAAAACTCTAATTTTTTTTTAAATATAGATAAGAGGTGGGGTGTGGCAGAACAGTGAAGTGCACGGCTCGGCGCAGGTGACGAGTGCGCCGCACGCCGCGAGTCCTGGGTTCGGGCCCCAATCCTAGACAAGTGCAGATATTTGTGAATGGAAAGACAGCAAGTTCTAAAGAATAAATTATCATGGCTGTGAATAGAAATGCAGCAAATACATGAATAAATTGTCCCCTTTCAAACAATCTATGTGTCCTGTAAAATTTAGATGAAAATACCAGTGCATATCTATGTGGATCTTGGTAAGTTGATTTAAAATGCATATAGATAGTAAAGGGTCACTAACAGTCATGATGGTTTCCTCTCTGAGGAAGACGGCAGGAGGTTTGTCCTATTGCATTGCTGCCAGATGGTCGGAGACTCTCTAACTCAGCAGAAGTGGTGGCAGTGTAACACTGCAACGGGAATGGATAAACAGACCAATGCAGCAGAATCAGCAGGGAGCCCTGGAGTCCAGTCATGCCTAAGCACGAATCTTTGCTGTGGCAGAGAGACAGAACCAACTATTGGTGCTTTAGTAAATGGTGCTGGGAAAACAGGTTCTCCCGGGGAAAAAAATCAAATCACATCACCTTCTCGCACTGTAAAAAACTATTCCAGATAGCTTAAATAATAACAGAAAAACTTTAGTAAATCGAGAAGAATTTGTATGAGAATAAACTTGGGAGAGGGAATAATTTCTAAAGACTCAAAAAAAAACACAGAGACTTTTTTTCTTCAGAAATTATAGGAGTAATTACACTAGCCTCACATGCAGCCAACCCAGTTCTGTCTAAGCACCACATGCCCTTGTGGGGCACTCCAGGGTAGACCTTTGCCCCAGCACCTACACCGAACCCCAAAAGCTAATGAAAAAGTGATTCAAGGTTATTCCTGACTCTGCACTCAGGAATTACTCCTGGTGGTGCTCAGGGGACCATTAAGGGATAACGGGATCAAACTCTGGTCAGCCACGTGCAAAGCAAGCGTCCTACCCTCTGTACTATCACTCTGGCCCCCAAAGTGATATGTTTTATTTATTTATTTGCTTATTTATATGATTGATGTATTTATTGATGAACCAAAAACCACTAACAATTAAAGACCTCATTCCCATGACCTGAAGGAATGGTTTGAGCCTCTTAGTGTTTCTGGAGTGAGCAGGTGCCCTTGGGCTACACTAGCATGTGACAGGGCGTATGGAGATGTTACTGGTGCCTGCTCCAGCAAATCGACAATCAACAGGAAGACAAGTGAAGTGAAGCTATCATTCATTCATTCATTCATGCATTCATGCATTCATGCATTCATTTGTTTATTTGTTTGTTTGTTTTTATTTATATATATTTTATTATATACCACCATGAGATATGCAATTACAAAGATGTTCATGTTTGGATTTCAGTCATACAGTGTTCCAACACCCATCCCTCCACCAGTGCACATTTCCCAATTTCCCACCACCAATGTCCCCTGATTTCCTCCCTCTTCCCCCAGCCTGCCTCTATGGCAGGTTTTTATCTCTCTCTCTCTCTCTCTCTCTCTCTCTCTCTCTCTCTCTTTCTCTTTCTCTCTCTCCCCCTCTCTCACACAGTGTGGCTTGCAATACATACATTTAGAGGTTAACATATATATCCCTTTACCTACATTCAATGCTCAGTTCTAGACTGGTATTATCATTTTCAACCATTATTAGCATGCTGTTCCCTTCCCTGTCCTACCTAACCTCTGACTCCCACATACTTGCGGTAGATTCCACTACTGACAATACCTCCTGATTCATATTTTGCCTGGCTTTATATATTGGTATCATGCTATTTTTTTATATCATGCAAATAAATGCAGTCATTCTATATCTGTCCTTTTCCTTCTGGCTAAATTAAAAGTGATGCATTTTAAAAGTTTTTCAGAAAAGGTAAAATAATGATTCATACAGATATAATAAGATAAACATATAATAAAGATTTTATTTACTTATGAAGGAAGGAAAGAACAAAGAACAAATAAAATATATATGATTTTCATAAAAAAGAGAAAGCAGTGAATCATAAATTCCTGAAAAAAAATGAATATTGATATAAACTTACAGAAGGTTATAAAGCTTCTGCAAGCAGGCTGGAGTGGAAGATTAAAAAGTATGAATAGAAATACCTCCAAAGAGTTCATTTTTATGTTTAGGTTAATTATGCTCTGCTCTCAGTATCTTTCAAAGTTCTAAAATAGCTTAAAACAATAAGTGGCTAGAATCTAGTAACCAGGAATGATGTGCTCAAAACTATGCAAGATTTTCCACTGGAGACATTTATAATCATTGTGTTTATAATGATTCAAAAACTCTCAAGCATATTTGCCAATGTGGCATGGTGCGAGCCTCAGGCGACCAAATGCTAACATCCAAGCTCACAAAGCAGTGCAGAGAAGCGATAAAGGAAGACCTCAAAGACAGAAGAGCAGAAATACTGGAAGATGCAGCAGAAGCTGGGAAAAGCATTTGCAAAACCCGCCTGTCCTTGGCCAACTATAAGACCAAGATGACTGCCTTCCGACATCCCAATGGATCTATCACATCTTCCAGAAAGGCAATGGAGAAGATTATCCATGACTTCTACTCAGATCTCTTTGATAGCCACGTCCACCTGCCCACATACCAAATACCACAGGATGGATATATCGTTCCCAACGTTCTCCCTTCTGAAATCCGACATGCCATTTCGTCAGTAAAGAAGGGAATAGCACCAGGCCCAGAGAAAGTCAGACCCGAACACCTAAAGAATCTGCCTTCAGTACTGATCAATACACTGGCTTGGATCTTCACACGCTACCTGTCTGAATGCAAGGTGCCTCCCAATGGAAAACCAGCAGGACAGTTCTACTGTTCAAGAAGGGAGACATTCACGACATTGGCAACTATTGCCCCATCTGCCTATTATCCGACAACTACAAGCTGTTCACTCAAGTCATCCTGAACAGGATTGGCAGAACATTAGATGAACGACAACCATGCGAGCAAGCTGGCTTCCGAAAAGGATTCAGCACAATCGATCATATCCACACATTAACCAAGCTCATTGAGGTTTGTAGGGGGTTCAAGATGCAGCTCTGTCTCACGTTCATTGATTTAAAGAAAGCCTTTGATTCTGTTGAGACCGAAGCGGTTATTGAAGCCCTAGCTAAACAGGGGTGTTCAAACGCCAATACATTGAGATCCTTTGTGAGCTGTATTATGGATTCACCACCAGGATCTCACCATTCTACAAGGAAGTGATCACTGATGTCAAAAGGGGGGTTTGGCAGGGTGATACCATTTCACCAAAACTCTTCAGTGCCACCCTTGAGAACAACATGCGACAATTAGAATGGGAAGGAATGGGAGTGATGATAGATGGTCGGCAACTAGACACCTCCGCTTTGCTGATGACATCGTTCTAATAACACCAAACATTAGCCAAGCGGCACAAATGCTGGCTGACTTCGACCGAGAATGTGTAAAGATAGGTCTACAGCTAAATCTAAAGAAAACAATGTTTATGAAAAATGTACTAGTTCCAGAGGCCCCATTCACTCTCAATGGAACAAATATCTCTGAATGCAGCAGTTATGTGTACCTAGGTCGAGAAGTCAACATGACGAACGACCTAAAACCTGAGCTGTGCAGGAGGAAGAGAGTGGCATGGAATGCCTTCAAAAGCATCGAAGAAATAGCTAAAAAGTCAAAGAACCACCAGCTTCTGGCACATCTCTTCGACTCCACTATTCTCCCTGCATTAACATACGCCTCAGAGACCTGGGCCCTATGAAAGCAGGATGAGAACGCTATTTGGGTCTCCCAAAGAGGAATCGAAAAGAGCTATGCTTGGAATATCATGCCTCACTCAAGTGAGAGAAGGAATCCGGAGTTCTGACCTCCGTCGCTATTCCAGAATCAGGGATGCTGTCTCGTTTGTCAAGGCATCGAAAATCAGATGGGCTGGACATGTAATGCGATTTTGAGACGATGGCTGCACTAGAGCCGTTACCGACTGGATCCCACAGGACATCAAAAGATCACGTGGCCGCCCACCTACAAGATGGTCAGACTTCTTCGTCAAGACCCTGAATGAACGGTTCTTAGGTGCTTCCTAGGTGTGTGCCCTGATTACCATACTCCTCCTCCTGGACACAGAATTCGCATTTCTTAAAAATTCTCAGGTAAGGGCCCGGGAGAACACCCTTACCTGAGATACTTGCCTCATGGAATCCCTGAGCACTAGCAGGTGTGGCCCTAAACCTCTGTCCTCCCCCACCCCAAATTCACGCAGACGAGGAAATAGCAAATGGGTTGAGCACATGCTTTGCATGCAGGAAGCTCAAGTTTGATCCCACAACACCACATAGCCCCGGCAGTGTCTCAGCCCTGACAACAGAAACAGCCCAACAAAATCCGCTGGTGGCATAGATGTTACTAGCCCCAGAGTGTGCACTCTAGTAAGCATGGCCTGAATATATCCAGCAAAAGCTAGGAGATGCTCTGCCAACACCTGAAAAGCTGAACCACTTTGAAAATAATCCCAGGCTCATAGGTAACAGAGGGGCTTACACACATCATTCTTCTTCCTGGCATTCCCGTAGTCTAATGTTCCCTTGGGAGGGAGGGGAGGGCAGCAAACTCACAGGAAGCTGACGTTCCTGGTGTCATCTCCGGCTTTGTTACAAAAAGCAGGGAAATCACTTGATTAAGTTTACTCCTGCTCCTGCTGTGTCCTCTTTCCACTCCTCTTAGTCTTCCCCTCCTCCTGACTCCTTCCTCATCCTTCACCTCCAGAAAGCCACTATTTGTACAAATGTTTTTAATTCTTTGAAAGAGAGAAACTGAAATGTTGCTAGATGAAATAAACAATTCCTCTCTGGACAGATACAGAATGACTGCATTTATCTGCATAACATAAATATATATGGACATATTATGATACCAATATCCAAGGTCAAGTGAAACATATATCAGAAGGTCTTGTCAAAGGTGGAAATTATCACAAATGTGTGGGAGTCAGAGGGTAGGTAAGACAGAAAATGGAACAGTGTGCTAACAATTGTCGAGGGTACTTGTTGCAGGACTCCTTTAGGGCCGCTGCATTTGGCTCAAAACATTAGCATACTAAAGGGCCTAGGTGAGGTGCAGGGAGGGGATTACCTAAGGACATTTGACCTTCCCTGCTTTCCATAACAGTGGGAGGAAGGTCTGAGTTGCAGGGGGTATAAACTAGCCGGTTTTCACTCTCTCACGCTTCTTTGTGCTCGCTCGCTGTGAGCGCTAACCCTTCTTGGAAGTCTTCTTCTCCTTTCACAAAGCCTTTACACGTGGTGGTCGCCATCTTGGCCTACACATGGCTGGGGGTTCTAGCCTGGAATCCTAAGCACCGGGCTTTTCATTTTGCTGATTTGTATGCCTGAACCTGTGATAAGTAAAGCCTTTTTAAAAACTGCATCGGATTCCTGAGTTTTCATCCATTCCTCGCCGGCCGGAGGTAGAAGGGAACTGTTTCCCTGCACTGTCGGGGACCCCGGTTGGAGCGCCCCGACAGGTACTAATGCCAACCTAGAACTGAGCATTAAATAGAGGCAAAAAAATACACATCACAACCCTTTAATGTATGTTCTGTAAACCATAGTCTGGAGGGAAGGAAAAGAGAAAGAGAGAGAAAGGGAAAGAAATAAAGAACCTGCCATGGAGGAGGTCTGGGGAGGGGGAGGGAACCAGGGACGTTGGTGGTGGGAGATGGGCACTGGTGGCGGGATGGGTGCTGGAGCACTGTATGACCAAAACCCAAATATGAACTTTTTTAATTGTATATCTTTGTAATTGTAAAAATTAAAAATTAAAAAAAAAAAAATTCCTCTCTGTTCTTTAAGAGGGTAGACCACGGCAACATCATCACCCAAAACAACGGTGCCTTCTCTATGCTTCTGTTTATAAAACTTTAGGATCAGGGGAAACAATCATTTTTAAGACCTTGTGTCTATTATTGAAGGTGATTTTGTGGAGTTTGTTGACCAGTTGGTTCTTCTCAATCTTTCACTTAAATTTATAATAGTGACTTGCTTTCTATAAATAGAGCTGTATCAAATGATGTCTCATGTCCATGGGGTTCTCCCTTGTCAATTTATTTTTATTGGTGTTCACCAAGTGGCAAACACGAGGAAACATAAGTCACATTGGCTTATAATTTAGCTGCACCTGATTTTGATTAGCTCACAAAGAGAGAGAATCAAATTTGTAATTCTTAACTTATAATACGCATACACTATGGACTAGTTTGTATTTCAGATAACCAAGTAATAATGTAATCCATCTTTTAGTGCAGTGTGTCTGATTTAACAGTCTGATTCTTCTTTAAACTGCTTTTGTAGGCGCCTCAGTGGTAGTAGAATGGGGAGGATGTTTGCCTTGCTCGCAGCTAACCTGGGTTCTATCTCCAGCATCCCATATGGTCCCCTGCATTACTCCATGGCACCGCCGGGAGTAATTCCTGAGTACAAAGCCAGGAGTAACCTCTGAGCATTGCCAAATAGGACCCAGAAAGCTAAACAATTTTTTTTTCTTTTTTGGGGGGTCACACCTGGCAATGCTCATGGGTTACTCCTGGCTCTGCACTCAGGAATCACTCCTGGTGGTGCTCGGGGGACCATATGGGATGCCAAGGGATCGAACCTGGGCCAGTACAAGCCAGCCAGGTGCAAGGCAAACACCCTACCCACTGGACTACCGCCGCCCCTAAACAAATTTTTTAATAAAAAAAAATGCTTTGGTAAATTTCTACAAGCTTTCTTTCCTTTTTATTTATTTATTTATTTTTGGGGGGGTCACATCTGGCAATGCTCAGGGGTTACTCCTGACTCTACACTCAGGAATTACTCCTAACTACATTTGAGGGACCATATGGGATGCCAGGGGGATCAAACCCAGGTCAGCCAAGGGCAAGGCAAATGCCTTACATGCTGTACTATCGCTCCAGCTCCACAAATCACATTTTAAATTTCAAAACTCTCAGTTTTAGCTTTGGCCTGGTAAATAAGGAGCTGCTGGGCCGGAGCGATAGTACAGCACTAAGCACCGCCAGGAGTAATTCCTGAGTGAAGAGCTAGGAGTAATTTTTTTTTATTTAATTTTATTATTCCCCCCCCAAATATTATTGCACCATTTTAGACATACAATTGAAAGATGCTTATGTAGAGTTTTGGTTCCACAGTGTTCTAACACACATCCCTCCACCCAAACCCATCTCCCATCACCAATGTCCCCACATCCCTCCCCTCTCCCGCACCTCAACTACTTGGCGGGTTCTGTATGTCATTTCTTTCCTCTTTATATCTCCTTCCCACCAAATTTTCCTGCTCTTCGTGGAGTGCAGTGCATTAAAAGACATTACTGTTTCACTATTTTAGTGGACCGCGCTGCCTGGGCTCGAACTGGTTTTGCTCTGTTAATCTGGTCGTGAGGCAGTTTACCAGCATCCGGACAGCGAAAATGGTGGCTAGTGTGATGGGCAAGTCTCATCCGGCTGCTTCCGGGACCCCTGAGAGGCAATGGGCCCACTCCCAAAACCCATCTGCCCTCCTCGGGGCCCCATAGTCAGCTGGGCCCAGCACGAGCCGAGTTCCAGCCTCCCCAGCCCCTTGTGAGGCTCTGCATGCTCTGGCTGATGGCCCCCAGGCAGCTCCTGGGCAGGGCCACCAGGCTCGACAAAATGGAGGGGGAAAGGGCGACCCCCGACTCCATCTGACGAATTCCCAGTGATTCCCACTTCTGGGAGCCGCCTACCTGGGCTCGAACTGGTTTTGCTCTGTTAATCTGGTCGTGAGGCAGTTTCCCAGCGTCCAGACAGCGAAAATGGTGGCTAGTGTGATGGGCGAAGTCTCATCCGGCTGCTTCCGGGCCCCCAGAGGCGATGGGCCCACTCCCCAAAACCCATCTGCCCTCCTTGGGGCCCCCCATAGTCAGCTGGGCCCGGTGCGAGCTGAGTTCCAGCCGCTAGGAGTAATTTTTGAGTGAAGAGCCAGGAGTAATTTCAGAGTGCAGAGCCAGGAGTAACCCCCTGAGCATTGCTGAGTATGACCCAAAACTTTAAAAATAATCCCCCAAAAGTTATATACTTAAAAGGAAAGGGAGGTGATTATAAAAAAAATAAATACAGCAAAAACTGTTTGGTCTCTTGGGACAAGAAATAGAGCATTACCTGAAGCCTGCAGAGTGTTCCCCAAGCCCGTTTTCCTCCTACCCTCCCAACAACTGCCATCATTCTACACATGACTTTCAGTATTGCCACGGATGATTATATAATGACATATAAATGAGTCTTATATGGCAGCTTTCATATTCGTTGATCTGTTGCCTACTTCTTCATTTGACATTGTGTTTGGGGGGAGAGCTGTGTCTGCTGAGAAATGCAGCGCCATTTATTGTAATGGAACTTTCAACTCCTCTCATCTCTCTGTTGGTGACCATGTATGGGACGTCCTAATATTTAGCTATTATATAAATGCTGTAAAAATAGTCTTGCTTTTTGTGCATGTGTAAATAAAATTGAATAAATTAATGATTCAGTATATGGTCATGTACATCTTTAATTTTAATAAAAATAAGTTCTTAAATGGTTGTGCCAATTCACGTTTTCAGAGTAGTTTATTCCGATAATTTTATGCTTGCCAACATTTGTCACTCTCAGTCGGCTTTTATTTATTTTTCATAACATCAATCTCAAGGATGAGAAGTGTTATCTCATTGTTGAGGATCTTTGCATTTCTTTATTTTTCATGCATTTAGTTTTTCCAAATCACATATCATTTGCCCATTTTCTTTTTTTTTAAATTTTTTTATTTTTACAATTATAAAGATATACAATTAAAAAGTTCATATTTGGGTTTTGGTCATACAGTGTTCCAGCACCCATCCCGCCACCAGTGCCCATCTCCCACCACCAATGTCCCCGGTTCCCTCCCCCTCCAACAGCCCTCCTCCATGGCAGGTTCTTTATTTCTTTCCCTTTCTCTCTCTTTCTCTTTTCCTTCCCTTCCAGACTATGGATTACAAAACATACATTAAAGGATTGTCATGTGTCGGGGCGCTCCACCGGGGTCCCTGACAGTGCCGGAAGCGAAGTTCCCTTCTACCTCCGAAGCCGGCGAGGAACGGATGAAAACTCAGGAATCCGATGCAGTTTTAAAAGGCTTTTACTTATCACAGGTTCAGGCATACAAATCAGCAAAAGGAAAAAACCCGATGCTTAGGATTCCAGGCTAGAACCCCAGCCACGTGTAGGCCAAGATGGCGACCACCACGTGTAAAAGCTTCCAAGGGGAATGAACGCTCACAAGGAGAGATCCCACAAAGAAGAAGGAAGGGAGAGGCGGGAACCGGCTAGTTTATATCCCTGTAACTCAGACCTTCCTCCCACTGTTATGGAAAGCAGGGAGGGTCCAATGCCCTTAGGTAATCCCTCCCTGCACCTCACCTAGGGCCTTTACTGTGCTAATGTTTTGAGCCGAAATCTGCCTGGGAATGTAGAGAAGGGGGTTTCTGAGATGGCATGTCTCTGTACCAAAGACCAACACCAATGCCAGTTAAATATTTCTCCAAGCCTTCACAAGTCTCCTCTACTTCATTGTAGTTTTATATTTTAGTTGCCTTTGAGTATATCAGGGGAGCCATGCTTGTTTGCTTGGAAGCAAACAGCATTTCTCTCTGGTCTAATTACTTAGGTGTCCCTAGTGGCCAGGCTAATATGCTGATAAGATCTAGCTAGTCCCATGATGATTGTGGTAGCATGGGAGAATATTTATACCAGCTAGTACAGCATACATGGTCGGATAAACTGCCACATTTAGACTACCCCCCTTATCTACGGAGTGATTTGCGGGAGGCAATCCAGAGCAGATGCAGCGGCCCTTAGGAGTCCTGCAACAGTCATGTGTATCTTTTGCCTCTATTTAATGCTCAGTTCTAGGTTGGCATTAGTACCCTAGACAATTGTTAGCACATTGTTCCATTTTCTGTCTTACCTACCCTCTGACTCCCACACGTTTGTGATAATTTCCACCTTTGACAAGACCTTCTGATATATGTTTCACTTGACCTTGGATATTGGTATCATAATATGTACATATATATTTATGTTATGCAGATAAATGCAGTCATTCTGTATCTGTCCAGAGAGGAATTGTTTATTTCATCTAGCAACATTTCAGTTTCTCTCTTTCAAAGAATTAAAAACATTTGTACAAATAGTGGCTTTCTGGAGGTGAAGGATGAGGAAGGAGTCAGGAGGAGGAAGACTAAGAGGAGTGGAAAGAGGACACAGCAGGAGCAGGAGTAAACTTAATCAAGTGATTTCCCTGCTTTTGTAACAAAGCCGGAGATGACACCAGGAACGTCAGCTTCCTGTGAGTTTGCTGCCCTCCCCTCTCCTCCCAAGGGAACATTAGACTACGGGAATGCCAGGAAGAAGAATGATGTGTGTAAGCCCCTCTGTTACCTATGAGCCTGGGATTATTTTCAAAGTGGTTCAGCTTTTCAGGTGTTGGCAGAGCATCTCCTAGCTTTGCTGGATATATTCAGGCCATGCTTACTAGAGTGCACACTTGGGGCTAGTAACATCTATGCCACCAGCGGATTTTGTTGGGCTGTTTCTGTTGTCAGGGCTGAGACACTGCCGGGGGCTATGTGGTGTTGTGGGATCAAACTTGAGCTTCCTGCATGCAAAGCATGTGCTCAACCCATTTGCTATTTCCTCGTCTGCGAATTTGGGGTGGGGGGAGGACAGAGGTTTAGGGCCACACCTGCTAGTGCTCAGGGATTCCATGAGGCAAGTATCTCAGGTAAGGGTGTTCTCCCGGGCCCTTACCTGAGAATTTTTAAGAAATGCGAATTCTGTGTCCAGGAGGAAGTATGGTAATCAGGGCACACACCTCGGAAGCACCTGGCCTGAGTTTGGTTCTGGGGACCATATAGTTTCCCAAGCACCACTGGATGTGGTCCTGGAGTCTCCTCTACTCGCCCAGGGCCTGGGCTTCCCTGGCACTGCAAAGGCCAAGTAGCATTACACCCTCAGGTCCTTGTGTTGAACCAATGCCTGGTTGGCCTCCTGGTGGACTCCTGGACCTCTGAGCAGCACTTAGTACCTTGTCGTGTGAGACAACTTCGATCCCTGGTGTCACCTGAAGCACTGAGCACGTTACAGTCCAAACACAGGCTCGACCCTGAATGCACTGAGCACACACCACTGGAGTCCAAACACAGCATGTGCAGCGTGGACCTCGGGTGCCAGAATAGAGTGCCAGACAGAGCAACTGCAGCCAGGTGTGCCGCGAGCACCTGGCCTCAAGAATGGGACGCCCAGAAAGCCTCACGGCCCAGCGTGCTGCAGTCCTCATTCATTGCAAAAACAGGAAGGGAAGATGAAAGGGAAATCAGATTCTGAGCAGGCCCCTGTCCCACCACACTTCTGGAACTTTGGGGGGGTGGAGTCGGGGAGGGAGTTGCAGGGACCCTGGTCTACAGTTCATGTTACAGTTCGCTATCCAGTGAGTGTGAAACACCAAGGTGTGAGAGCCACTAGCATTATACCCCGCGTCCACTAGCTCTGAGATAAATGAATGACAAAACAACACCAATCACAAATTATGTGAGCTGTGGGTCAGGTCCGACTGCGTGAAGCATTCGCATAAGGGTGGAAGAAAACACCCCCCAAATCTCAGGGCCTCTGGAACTCTGGCTGTTCCCAGGTGGTTCATTGCGCCCCGTCCAGGAGTTTATCGATTGTGATTCACTGCCAGTTGTGCGAAAAACAGAGCAACATTATAAAGAACAAGAACGGCGAAACGAATGACATTGAATGGTGCTGCTCTGAGAACCAATGGCATCATGACCATCGCTTGGAGTTGGCCCCACTACCTGGGATAAAAGTGAAGCGGTTGGGCTTGCTCTGAGCCAGTGGCTGACTGACTCTGTCCCAAGCACAGAGAGGGAGGCTGGCAGAGTGGAACTCGGCTGTTTTAGTGAGTTAGAACTTGCTTGGGGACTCAGGGTTTCTGCCGCAAATGCTTTCCTTTAGTTTGTTTTAAAGAAGGAATCACTTTGTCTCTTCCAAGCTCCCCCTGGCCTTGATTGTTCAGACATCTGTAGATTCTCAGGCCTGTGGGGGTCTCTGTGTCCCAACCAGAGGGAAATTAACTCGAATGTCCTCTGCAAGTGAATTTCAAGGGAGCCAGGACAGGAGTTCTGAAGCCTGGCCACTGCCCCAGGGTCTAGACACTTCTGGGGTGAGGACCCTTGGGTTTGGGTTTGCAACCTAACTTTTGTCTCAGAGCAGCACATTCTCCAGTCTCGCTTCCTGTTTTAATTCTGTTTGGAAACAAGAAAATCCGGCTGAGATTTCATTTCCAAAGAGCAGATTAACTTGGTGAGAAAGGTTTATAAAAGAGGAGAGCAAAGAGTGCTTGAATATTAATCCCTGAGGCCAGGCAGTGATAAACACCCACAGTATCAGCCCCTGGGGTGCGGAGGAAGGAGGGAGGTGTCTTGAGTGGGCGCTCAGTGGGAGCCCAGACCTTCCAGTGTCCGTCCAGGAAGCGACCAGCAGGGCCAGGGTAGGGAGCAGGAGGGCGGCCAGGGGCTGCAGGTGTGGAGGAGTGGAGGCGTGAGTAATCTTCTGACTCTCCTCTGCCATCCCCGGGCTTGCTGGGAAGTCTAGACCTGATAGTCTGCAGGTGAACCCCTGTGCAGCATGGGTCAGAGCCCCGCAGCCCCACGAGGTGCCCCATAAGCCACACCTGACCTCTGCTTGGTCTTCCCAGCATGGCAGTTAATCCCACCACCCAATTTCTCGGGAGCCACGGACACAGGCTGGAGCAAGGAATTGCTCTTTGCAGGAAAGAGAAAACCAGTCCTAGGCATTACTCAGTCCTTATTGGTCTTTGTTTTCTTTCACAGAAAAGAATTTCAGGAGTAGATGAGCAGTAAAGTAAAAATAGATTTTATTTGGAGGCTTTTAGGAATGTAAAGGAGAGGGAGCAAAGGAAAAGAGAATAATGGACTCAAGAGAGAACGTGGGCTTCTCCAGAGGCGGAGAAAGGCCCAGCACACGTCTGAAGAGGAGAGATGTGGGCGACACACTTGCTCGGGCACCACGTGTGCTCAATCATGTGGGCACAAGCAACACAGGGGGCTTGGGCAGCATATGCATACGCTTCCGTTGTTTAAGGTGACTTTATAGGGTTTCTCCAACCAGCCTCCTCCCCCCCCCACCCCCCACGTGGGTCTTTCTATATTTGTAAGAGTCGGTTGCTAGGGTGGTTGCCAAGAGGGGTAGAGTTGGGAGTGGTCAACGGTCTTCTTTGAATTTCTTTCCTGGCCTTTGTTTCTGCTGGAGCTTCTCTTGGAGAAGGATCCAGCCTTCTCTGGGTCTGTTGGTGCCAGGTGGCGCCTCATCAGGCCTTAGTTTCTGTGTCTGCAAGGTGGGCTTTTTGAAGCCTTGGCACTATTAGTTTTATTACTTCCTGGAATTACATTGCCACGGGCCTTTCCCTGTCTACCTGCCTACATCACAGGGATGCCAAATCCATTCTGAGAACAGAAAGCATATTTGCAGGAATGCTACCTTTTGGTCTCGTGTTCACAGAAAATGGCTTCACTTGTCTTAACTGGAAAGAATTTACCGAGCTGGATTTCTATAAAGGATCTTTGTGCTTATTCTCCTCTGATGCTCTCTTCGCTCACTCTGATAAATGCTCCCGTAACTAACTTTTCAGATCATTTGATAGCTGATTACTTTCAGCAGCAGGGATGACTTCGCCAACAGAAGTAGCTTGAACTCAGCGGCAGAGGATTGTGTGTTTTACACCTAGCTTGCCCGAGACTGACTGACTGTATAGTAACATTTACTCGCAGGTTCTGGACATTACACTTACATAGGTCACTTCTTTTCTCTTAAACCAGCTCCAGGTACATGCTACTACTATTATTATTATTCCTACTTTTTGGGTAAGAATGCTGGGATTGGGAGATT
The DNA here is from genome assembly GCA_021461705.1 of Cryptotis parvus. NCBI lineage: Eukaryota > Metazoa > Chordata > Mammalia > Eulipotyphla > Soricidae > Cryptotis > Cryptotis parvus. The sequence goes on along the minus strand of JAJIBD010005201.1, from coordinate 24,562 downwards.
TTAAAGGTTTCTTAGAAAATTATCTCAGGTGACTAAAACCCACCAGATTTGGTTTTGGGACCACACCTGTAGTGCTCAGGGCTTACTCCTGGCTTTGCTTGGGGATCAAGCCAGGGTCTGCTGTGTGCAGGGTTAGTGCCTTAATTCCTGGATCGGCACTGCAGCCCTTCTGATTGACTGTTAGGCTGGTGACACTGAGAATTTCTTGCGGCCCCTCATATCTGATGATTTTGTGAATTCTCAAAAGAACAGATTGATTTGGTAAGCATTGATCACCATACTGTGGACAAATTCTACTTTTTCTCTGGACTATCATCTTGCCATCCATTAAGATCTTTATACTGAAAGTGTGTGTGTGTGTGTGTGTGTGTGTGTGTGTGTGTGTAGCATATCTAGCAGTGCTCAGGGGCCACACCAGCTGGTACTTGGAGGCCATGTTCAGTGCTGGGATTCAAACCATGGTAGGAGCTGCAGACATACACAAGGCATGCACCTCCGTGTCTGTTCTTTCTGGCACTGCAGTTATGTTTTTAATTTTCCATTGCTCATACTGATAAATGTTGCAGAGTTTAGTATATTTCAAAGGAAACCTAATTTTGTTTTGTTTTAGGGCCACATCTGATGGTGCTCAGGGTTCATTCCTGTGGTGCTCAGGGAAGTATGTGATGCCAGAGATCCAACCTGGGTCCCTTGCATGCAAAAAGATGTGCTCCAGCCTTTTTGCACTATCTCTCTGTGCCTCCTTTAACCTCCCTTCACTTCCCTTTGTTGTTGATATAATGGCTGGAGGATACACACACTTGGCGGTGATACTCACATGCACAATTTGGTTGTAGAGTCCATTGGGGGTTACATAGTTTAGTTATATTCTTGAGTTCTTCAGAATCTAAATACATTTGTCAGACATACAGGGTGGAATACCTGGTTGGCCACACTGCCAGGTACCTCTAGTAGCGGAAAATAAAGCCCAACGGCATGAAGACCATATTCCCAATACTGTACAATGACATTTTTCTTGTGTACTGTTTGGACGAAGTGATAGAACACAGCCACCAACATGCTGTGAGAAATGTTCTCAATGAAGAAGATCCAAATGCTCTCTTTGGATCCCTGTTCTTCAGCAGCGAAGTGGAAAAGTCCATCATTAAGTCTTCTGAATGCATCCAATTCAGACTATGATTTCTGCTTCTACATTGGAATAAAGGCTCAGTTTGGTGAGATCTAGTTGCCACACAGTGTTCACCCATTCCGGCTGAGATCCAATGGGCACCAGAGGTGAAGACAGTCAGCCAGGCCCGGCAGTGCCATGATGATCCCGCCATGATGAGCTTCGTATTCCTGGAGCAAGCAGATGCCATTGTGCTACACTGGCACGTGACAGGGACAAATGGAAACGTTACTGGCACCCGCTTGAGCAAATCAACGAATTACAAGATGTCAAGTGATCAAGTGATTATTGAGTTACACTTGTCATTTCTGGGCATGCTGGGGACCAAGCCTGAGTCTTGTGCTTGTAAGGCTGATGCTCTGTCACTGAACAACATCCGGTGCCCCCTGATTTGTAACTGTCAAAAGGAAATGAAGACATGCCATTCTTTTTTTTCTGCTATAACAAAATGTTACACTCAGGGGGGTGGAGGGTGGGGATGGGGGGAGTCTTAAACAATTTAGATTTATTCATTTGATAAATTCATTCAATCGAGATTTATTTATTTATCCAATATTATTACCCCAATTTTACAGGTGAGGAAATAAAAGCTCTGAGGAGTCCACTGACTCATGTAGATGAGCTGGCATCCGTCTGTAGACAGCGTTTGAAAACTTCTGGATCTACCACCCTCAGTAAACTGACATCCCAGCTTTTACATCCTCTGGAATAAGAACCTCCTGACGAGAAAGCATTCCCAGGGACCAGGGGGATAGCTCAGCGCTGAAAGTTTGCCTTGAGAGCTTGAAGTTCCAAGTCTGACCCCCCCCCAACCAGGTGCTAACAAGTGCGCCTAGCAGGCTCTGCTGTCTGAGGGCCTTTGCCACCCAAAGTGGTTTCTGGTTGCACAGAGCCAAAATGTATGTGTGAGCACCGCAACCAAGGCTGTGTGTAACTCTGACCATCATCACAATATCCACAGAGGGACTGGAATGGAGGAGCAAGAAATTTAAACTTAGATTTAAAATAAACTTGGCATTAAAAAAAAGGAATGCACTTTATGGGGGCGTTCCGACCTCGGGTGAGCGGAAAGGCAGATTTCTGCAGGGTTTGGAGGCGGGCTCCCCGGGTCACTGAGGGTCACCTTGCAGCCGAGGCCGAGCACTGCCTCCCCTAAACAGCACCGGGCTTGTTTGGACACCCATGGGAGGCACATTGAAGCGACGGTGATGGTGGTATGCGGAGGCAGAGCTCATAGATGGTGGGTCAGGCTGTACACGTTCTCTCCCCTCATCCGTCAACAAATCAGTCCAAAAGAAAACAGCAGAAGCTCATTAAACACTAAGGCAACGACACAAATATTTACGGGGGGCAGAAATTCAAGCAATGCTAGCAAAAATAAAGACTGCATTACAGATCCGTGTTAATTAAGCTTTTAATTCTTTTTCCTTCATCTCTTCTTTTTTCCCCCTTATAATGTGCTGACTTTCTGAATATGCTGAAAAGGTGAGTCCTTTCAACAGAGGGAGAGAACAGACATTGTGCTAGCACTAAGTTAAAACCAAAGCAGTCATAAAGAATACTTGGGTGTTATCTGGGCAATAATTAAGCTTTTAAAAAAGAAATTTTGTGGTAACTAAAATTACATATATATATATATACACATATGTATACATATATACACATGTACATATGTATACATATATACATGCATATATACATATATACATATATATATATGTAGTTTTTGTTACCACAATATTTCTTTTTAAAGTATTTAAAAGCTTATATATATATATATATATATATACATATATATATAATGCACCATCAGCCATGATACTGTAATGATCATATCCCTAGAAAGATAAAGTCATATAAATTATTTACTCAAAACCCATTTCAGGGGCCGGAGTGATAGTCCAGTAGGTAGTGGGTAGGGCATTTGCCTTGTGCAGCGGCCGACCCGGGTTCAATCTCCAGCATCCCATATGGTCCCCTGAGCATCACCAGGAGTAATTCCTGAGTGCAGAGCCAGGAGTAACCCCCTGAGCATCGCCGGGTGTGACCCAAAAAGCAAAAAAAAAAACTTTTCACCTGCCCCTCGAGGTGTTGCAGCTGTGGCTGTGGTGCCCAGCTGCGTTGGCAGGTGGCAGACAGGACATAGGCTTGTCCACACCCCAGGGCTCTGCCCTGTGGGCCCTGGATGGTGATGGTCTGATATAGGAAAAGACTGGCCCCCTGGGATGAACCCAGAGCCATGGCTGAGCCTGACAAGCTACCCTGGTGTAATCGATATGCCAAAAACAGTAATAATAGAGATGAACTGGACAAGGGACAGACCAGACACAGCTGTGCTGCCCGCCCACAGAGCAGCCCATGGAGTCTCTGAGGAATCGGTAATCCCCAGCCGACACCAACGTAGCTCCTAGGGTAAAACAGTCATGTGGGGGAAGCCACGCTGGCCGGAATTGGAGCAGGGATTTGGGCTCCTCCCTCTCCATGCCAGTGGACGTGGCTACGGGCTTGCAGCCTCGAAACCAGATGAACCGGAAAAGGGGCAGACCAGACACACAGCTGTGACAATGCGCAGCCGCTCAAGAGGCTTAGATAACAAAGTAGGCTAGGACCAGGTCCTTCCCAGGATCTTTCACATCTGTACAACATAAAGACCATTGTAGTTGTAACAAACTGGGGAGGTTGATGGGAAATGAGGAACTATAAGGTCACACTAGAACTCACTATTGAATATACACAGATAATCGCATCATAAGTTATAATTGCATTCATAAGTCACAACGTGTAGGAAAAGAGAGAGAAATACAGAGACAGAAATAGAGATAGAAAGATGAGAGACTCAGATGCATGGGGAGAGCTGCCATCCGGTTCTCCCCTAGCTCAGCTGACCATGAGGCTCCCAGGAGGCAAGATGGTTTTGGGATTGGATCCATCACTTCTATTGGGCCTCGAAAGCAGCCGGGTGAGACTCTCTCACCACAATAGCTGCATTTTCACAGTCCAGACCCCACAGCTCATCAGAACCCATGCAAGAGAGATGCTGAGCTCAGAGCAGCCGAAGTTTGAACCCAGGTAGGCAGCCCTCGGAGGCAGAAGTCACCGGGCGTTCCTGGAGATGGAGCAGGGGTCCCCATTCCCTTTCTGACCCATTCCAGAAGGCTGGTGGCCCGCCCATGAACTGCCTCAGGGCTCTTGGCCATGATGCAGAGACTCAAACGCATGGGGGAGAGCTACCATCCAGTTCTTCCCTAGCTCAGCTGACCATGAGACTCCCAGGAGGCAAGATGGGTTTTGGGAGTGGGCCCATCACCTCTGTAGGGCCTTGAAAGCAGCCAGATGAGACTCGCTCACCATAATAGCTGCCATTTTTGTGGTCTGGACCGGTACATCAAACTAGTGGAACCAATCATGTTCTAGAATATATTACAATCTACAATGTGTAAGAAAGGGAAGTGAGGAGAGAGAGAGAGAGAGAGAGAGAGAGAGAGAGAGAGAGAGAGAGAAGAAAGAGAGATAAAGAACCTTCCATGGAGGCAGGCTGGGGAAGGGGAGGAGGTGGGGACAATGGTGATAGGAGATGGGCAGGGGTGGAGGGAAGGGTGTTGGAACACTGTAGAACCAAAATTCATACATGAACATCTTGTAATTGTATATCTAATGGTGGTATAATAAAATATTTTTTAAAAACCCATTTCAGTCACATGCCTTAATGTTGTACTGTAAATGTTATTTGATATAGAAGAACCAGGGAAGGGGGTGCGAGGGGGCCTGCATGTCACTTGACTCTGTCCAAAGTGACCTTCCATTACTTCCACTCTTTGCAGCCAGAGTCAGTCCACTGGGGATGATACAACACACTTGTGGCTCCCAGGGCAGAGCTGTCTCTCCCCATCCTCCCTTTTTATCTTCTCTGGCACTTGCTGAGTCAGTTGTAACACTGCTCGACTCATGGTGAGGCCTTGTTCAGTCCCAAGACAACCAAGGACAAACCATGCCTGGCCTGTCTTCCTATTATCTCCGGACCAGTGGGCCATTCTCAAGCACCTGAGGTGGTTATTTATTCTGGGGTCAGCAGGTCAGTACTTCTGGCTGGTGGCTGCTGGCATCCTGAATAGTTACAACTGTGCAAGCCCCTCAAGGCACTGCCTTGCTCTGGGCACACAGTACCAGGGGCTTTCTTTTCGGGGCAGTCAGCACAGCCCTGGGAGAAATATGCCCAGTAAGTAGATGGCAGTGCCTCACTTCTGTTGCTGCAGTTTGAAGAGGAGGGGATTAGACTCCAGGCCAGCTGAGGACCTCACGTCCATTTGGTACAGACTTTCCATGAGGTGCCCCCACTGGTCCTGCTTGTCCACTTCTCTAAGCGGTGCGTGGGTGATGAAGGAGAAACTCATTGTTCCTTCGGAGGGGTGCTATCTTATCATCTCTCTCTGCTTCCTGGCCTCTCCTAAGGTTGGGGAATTGAAGTAAAAAGAACTTGGGGGCTGGAGAGATAATCTAGGAGTTAGGGCACCCTCCTTGCATATGACTGACACTGGTTCAATTCCGGGCACCGCATGGTTTTCTAAGCACTGTCTGGAGCAAGCTGAAAACATGGAGCTGAAAGCAACTCCTGAGCACTGCTGGGTCTGACCCAAGCCCACTCCCTCCCCGCAAAAGAAAGAGGACTTGGTCTTAAATTGAATGCTGCTGTGTATTTAAGACCCCATTAATGAGATCATTGGATCTAGCAGATGTCCCTTCTCCTCACTCATTAAGCCAGGAATTTCCACTTGATTGGTCTTACCATGTTGCTGACCCCAATTTGACCCCTGGCACGACAGATGGGCCCCCAAGACCTACCAAGAGTGACCCCCTGAGCGCTGGCACTGCCAGGTGTGTCCCCCATACAATTTTTAAAAAATTAACTCTATGACTAAAAGCAAGTCATAAACAGCTTTGAAATTGTCTATTTCATGGTGATATAATAAGATTAAAAATAATTAAATTAGAAGTTCTAAAAGAGACCTTGGAAATCAATCAGCTTTCCCTTTTACCCTGTCCTTTATAGATAAGGATATTTGAGAATGGGAATAAGTTAGCTCACACTAGGTCACAATATTATTTGGTATTATTTTGGGGAGCTTTGAAACAAAGTGACAAAGAAGGAAGAGGGGCTAATCTGAAATAGAACTGAACAAACCTTTTCTAAACGACCAGAGAGTAAATGTTTTCAGTTTATGGACTATGAACTCTGCTATAGTAAATCACGCAGCCATTCACAGCAGACAATCTATTGTCTGTCTGTTAAAAGGTTAGGCCCCAATTAATCCATTTACAGAAACAAGAGGTGATACTCAGGCAGCTATAACAACAATAACAACAACAAAAACAACAACAAGAAGAAAACCTATGTTGGCAATCGAGACAGAGATGTTGGAATCCTCGTTACAACTCTGATGGGAATATTATGTGGTGCGGTCACTATGGAAACCAGTTTAGCGGTTCATCAGAAAGTTAAATGGCAGATCAAAGGGTTTTACGCCTCAGTGTCTGGAAGAATAAAAGCGGGTGCCCCAAGTCCATGTGCAGTAATAAGCATAGTAATACAAGCCCAGAAGTGAAAAGCTGGTAGTGGCGCTCAGCCCACTGCCCCCAATACACCAAAGCGACAGTGATTAGTGTGAGAAACTGCTACTGTGAGGAAAGGTACTCAGGAACCAAGAGAGAGCCGGCACCTCCTCAACAAACCTCCCCCCCATCACCACACCCAGTGGGGTGTCACCCTGGTGCCCCCACAACCCCACCCAAAACCCTCAAACTGCAGCACCACAGCATCTGTGTAAGGAGACTCAGGCTGGGAGCCTCCCAATTCTCATCTCTTTGCGCAGATGAAGACTCCGACTCTGGGTGTTTGCCTCTGGTCAAACTCTTCAAGTTCTTCACATTCATGGTCTCTTTGTCTAAAGGGTATATAACTAGATTCCTTTGGTCATTTTTGGAGATCTTATGTTCATGGGATTTTTGTATGTACAATTTTTTTCTTTTTTGAGTCACACCCTGCAATGCTCAGGGGTTACTCCTGGCTCTGCACTCAGGAATTAGTCCTGGTGGTGCTTGGGAACCATTTCGACATTGGGGATCAAACCTGGGTAAGCTATGTGCAAAGGCAAACACCCTACTGCTGTACTATAGCTCCGGCCCTGTGTGTACAAACTGACTATTTTTTCCCTTGTAATCTGTCAGTGTCTGATGAATAGACCAGTAAAAAAGAACCAAGAAAGGAAGGGAAAATTTTTTTTCTTCCTAAATAGCGGGAACTCCCAAAGCAAATAGTTGTATAATGTCCACTAGATTATGATTTAGCCACAAAAAGGAAATAAAACACTGCCACATGCTGTCATGGGGGTGGGTGACAAACTCATATAAAGAGAAAAGAAGACAGGTACGAAAGACTCCATGTTGCATGATGAATGATACCATGTATATGAAAATGCAGACTTGATCAATGCACAGAAACGAAATACAGAGCAGAAATTGTCAGGGGCTCAAAAAGGAGGGAAAAGGAAAAAATTATGGGTTCGGAGTTTTACTCTGGGGGCCAGAGCGATAGTCCAGCGGGTAGGACGTTTGCCTTGCACCCAGCCGGTCCTGGTTCGATCCCTGGCATCCCATATGGTTCCCTGAGCACTGCCAGAAGTAATTCCTGAGTGCAGAGCCAGGAGTAACCCCTGAGCATTCCTGGGTGTGACACAAAAGAAAAAAAAAAAGGAGTTTTAATCTGGGATGACGGAGATGCTGTGAAACTAGAGAAAGGTGGTCACACACACTTTGGATGTCACTATCACTATCACTATCTTCCCGTTCATCATCTATTTGCTAGAGCAGGCACCAGTAATATCTCCATAAGTCCTGTCTCATGCTAGTAGAACCCAAAAGGCATCTGCTTGCTCCAGGAATATAAAGAGCCTCAAACCATTATACTAGGTCACGGGAATGACCGAATATAAATGTTACTGGTATTTGGTATATCAAATACTACATGAGCAGCTTGCCAGGCTTGCCGTGTGGGTGGCATACTGTTGTAGTCACCTCTAAATAAAGCATTTATTTATGAACAGCTAACGGCGCGTGAGCCAGGTTGTGATAGTCTGGTCTGCTGAATGGAGTTGTGACAAGAAAGAAGTCTGGATGTGGAAATGGAGGGCCCCAAGGAGTGGGGGGGTCGTCTGGCTTGTTGTGAGGCTCTGTTGGGGTGGCAGGCCAGGGCTAGAACCCGCCATGCCTCCCGGCACCTCATGAGCGGCTGGGCACAGGGAGAGCAAGTAGCAGCTCTGCCCCATGTCTGAGAGTCTCTGGTTCAGCATACCTGGGCCAGATTGAAAAAAAAAATGCTGCAGAGTGTCGATGATCCGGGCTGTGATAGTCTGGTCTGCTGGGTGGAGTTGTGACAAGAGGGAAGTCCGATGTGGAAAATGGCAGGCCCCATGGAGTAGGGGAGGGTGGTCTGGCTTATTGTGAGGCTATGCTGGGGTGGCAGGCCAGGGCTAGAACCTGCCATGCCTCCCAGGCGCCTCATGAGCGGCTGGGCACAGGGAGAGCAAGTAGCAGCTCTGCCCCATGTCTGAGAGAGAGAGAGAGACACTTTAGACATAAACTTCCATAATTGTTCACTATAGAAAATTGTTACCTTATGTTCCATGAATATTACATCAATAAGTTATTTATAGGGCTGGAGCGATAGCACAGTGGGTAGGGCATTTACCTTGCACTCGGCTGACCTGGGTTCGATCCCCAGCATCCCATATGCACTGTCCAAGCACTGCCAAGAGTAATTCCTGAGCAGAGAGTCAGGAGTAACCCCTGAGCATTGCCAGGTGTGACCCAAAAAAGCAAAAAAAAAAAAAACAGAAATAATAAGTTATTATAAAAACTAGATAGCAAGAAGATGTGACCCCTGGTCTGTTGCTGGCCAGTTCCCATTTAAAGAGAGAATACAATGTCTGGCTAAACAGGGAGCTTTCATTGTTTGGGACTATTAAAATCATTTACACCATGAAGAAATAGAAATAAAGCAATCTTTGAAGTGTATTATTTTCAGAGCCAAGAATATTAGTGAGCATGAAGATAAAGATGCTGCCAAACCCAACCAGGTGGGTTTGGGACAAATTTCAGACTAAATTGCAGTCCATTAAATCTTTTGGTAAATTCCATGCTGAAGGACTTCTACTATTTTTAGTGCCCATTGGATGTCTTTCATTCCAATTTTGGGAACCAAAATAAATGTTTGGGCCTTTTGTCAACTTCCTGTTTCTAAGGAAGAAGAACCTAGAAAAGCCTCATGTAAAATGTGCCAGAAGTTTTCTGCAACATCAAAGAATTCCACAGAAACCAGGGAATTAGTTCATTGTAAAAGAATCTGTAAGACATTGGGCAATATTTTTTTAGACAAGCATTATGAATGACTTTCTAAAAGACAACTTGCAGGACTAAGTCAGCTTGGGGTTCAATGACCCTAAAGCTATGTCTAATTCAGACAGGAAAACAAACTGTGAGAAGACTGCTCATGGAAAGAAGAGACCTTCTCACATGAAATGGGACCACTCAGCTGAAAGGCACGCACTGTTTTAAACGATTTTTAATAGGAAACAGAGAAAGGGGATGTTTTTCTATCTATCTATCTATCTCTCTATCTATCTATCTATCTATCTATCTATCTATCTATCTATCTATCTATCTATCTATCTATCTATCTATCTATCTATCTATCTATCTATCTATCTATCTATCTATCATCTATCTATCTATCTATCTACCTATCTATCTATCTATCTATCTATCTATCTATCTATCTATCTATCTATCTATCTATCTATCTATCTATCTATCTATCTATCTATCTATCTATCTATCTATCTATCTATCTATCTATCTACCTACCTATCTATCTATGTATCTATCTATTTCCATCTATCTATCTATCTATCTATCTCATCTATCTATCTATCTATCTATCTATCTATCTATCTATCTATCTATCTATCTATCTATCTATCTATCATCTCTCTATCTCTCTATCTCTCTATTTCTCTCTATCTCTCCTATCTATCTATCTATCTATCTATCTATCTATCTATCTATCTATCATCTCTCTATCTCTCTATCTCTATTCTCTCTATCTCCTATCTATCTATCTATCTATCTATCTATCTATCTATCTATCTATCTATCTATCTATCTATCATCTCTATCTCTCTATCTATCTCTCATTTCTCTCATCTCTCCTATCTATCTATCTATCTATCTATCTATCTATCTATCTATCTATCTATCTATCTATCATCTCTCTATCTCTCCTATCTATCTATCTATCTATCTATCTATCTATCTATCTATCTATCTATCTATCTATCTATCTATCTATCTATCTATCTATCTATCTATCTATCTATCTATCTATCTATCTATCTATCTATCTATGTATCTATCTATCTATCTATTTTTAAAAGGGGCTGTTCTAAAGGAGAAGAAAATGGAAGAAAAATTAAGGATAGTTTTGACTTGAATCTATACCTCAGTCCAATTTTCCCAGGTGGTTGACATACCTTAGGTGGCCTTTGTCCAAGCAACAGCCAGGCTTAAGGTTACCCTCAGGCGCATGGAGGGGATAATGAGTCCCTGACAGAAAAGGCCTCTTGACCTTAGCATGACTGACTCCTGACTCCTGAGGGAGGGTTGTCTTTCAGGGTAATCAGTTTCTGATCCAGATGCCTGCAGTTCTGATGTGTTGCTGTTTCTCCTAAAGCACCCAACTGTCCTTCTGACTTTAACCTCAGAACGAGTGTGAACAAATGCCTATTTATGCTTGGCTCATTCTAACTGTGAAGTAACAAGGTCTGTACTGGGTTCTGGCTCATAGGAGCAGATGGGAAAAGACTGTTGCTGGGAGAAGCCTTGAGATCCCTGGAGTGTTCCAGGGGCTCTACTTCGCCCAAGACTTAGGCTGGTCTAGGAAGTATCAGCCCCAAGTTTGGAACTATGGATGAGAAATCCTTGGAAGGATGGTCCAGAACTGAGACATTTATTGATTGTGGAAGATCAGTTCAGCTCTTCCACTTAGGGAGTTCCGTGGTTCATAGTCAAGGTGGTGGGAAGGTTATTAATGATTTTGTTCTGTAAGTTTTGCTGATTGTTTTGCAATATGCTGTATTACTTTAGTATTAAAAATGAATCTGTGCTGCATAGGTAGTACCAGAAGTGAGGCACTTGCCGTGCGTTTAACTGTTTGATCTTTGTAGCGTCTTTGGAGAGGAGCAGGTTGCATGAAATGAGTCAGGAGGAGAGGTACAGATATAGAATGACTGCACTCATTTGGGGATATAAAAATAATATGAGGGACTGGAGTGATAATAAAAATAATATGAGTGACAGCGGGTAGGGCATTTGCCTTGCACGCGCCAACCTGGGTTCGATCCTCGGCATCCCATATGTCTCCCAAGCTCTGCCAGATAGTTCAAAAAGCCAGGAGTAACCCCCTAAGCGTCACTGGCTGTGACCCAAAAAAATTTAAAAAAATGAGACTAATATTCAAGGCCAGGAAAAATGAGCGAGAATGACTGGTCTATCGTTGGAAGCTTGTCACAAATGTGTGTGGGGCAAAGGGCAGTTAGATTAGAGACTAGTGTGACAATAATAGTTGTCACACTAGGGACTAGTGTGACAATAATAGAAATGATCACTCTGGGACAAGAACTGAGTACTGAAAGTAGGTAAAGGGATATACATGATAACCTTTCAATATCTATATTGCAAACCATCATGCCAAGAGAGACAGAGAGACAGAGACAGACAGACAGATAGATAGATAGATAGATAGATAGATAGATAGATAGATAGATAGAGAGAGAGAGAGAGAGAGAGAGAGAGAGGTGCCTGTCATAAAAGCAGGTGGCGGGAGACAGGAGGAAAACTGGGAACATTGGTATTAGGAAATGCACACTGGTGAAGGAATGGGTGTTGAAACATTATATGACTGAAACCCAATCATGAATAGCTTTGTAACTGTGTATCTCACTGTGACTCAATTAAAAAAAAGAAAAAAGTATTAAAATAAAGGTTATTTTAGCTAAGACTCCAGTTTCCTGTTATTTTTGGTGACCCATTGTGATGTTTGGGTTTCTACCTATAGGACTTGGGGATCTAGGCTACACTTGATACTGCTGCGTTCGCATATGGGTGTTAGGGATCTAGTGCAGGGCCTTGGGTATGAGAGACACATGTCATATCCAGTGGGGCCTTGGGTATGAAAGACTCATGTCATATCCAGTGGGGCCTTGGGTATGAGAGACACATGTCATATCCAGTGGGCCTTGGGTATGAGAGACACATGTCATATCCAGTGGGCCTTGGGTATGAGAGACTCATGTCATATCCAGTGGGGCCTTGGTATGAGAGACACATGTCATATCCAGTGGGGCCTTGGGTATGAGAGACACATGTCATATCCAGTGGGCCTTGGGTATGAGAGACACATGTCATATCCAGTGGGGCCTTGGGTATGAGAGACACATGTCATATCCAGTGGGGCCTTGGGTATGAGAGACACATGTCAATCCAGTGGGCCTTGGGTATGAGAGACACATGTCATATCCAGTGGGGCCTTGGGTATGAGAGACACATGTCATATCCAGTGGGGCCTTGGGTATGAGAGACTCATGTCATATCCAGTGGGGCCTTGGGTATAAGAGACACATGTCATATCCAGTGGGGCTGTGGGTAGGAGAGACACATGTCATATCCAGTGGGGCCTTGGGTATGAGAGACTCATGTCATATCCAGTGGGCCTTGGGTATGAGAGACACATGTCATATCCAGTGGGGCCTTGGGTATGAGAGACACATGTCATATCCAGTGGGGCCTTGGGTATGAGAGACACATGTCATATCCAGTGGGGCCTTGGGTATGAGAGACACATGTCATATCCAGTGGGGCCTTGGGTATGAGAGACTCATGTCATATCCAGTGGGGCCGTGGGTATGAGAGACACATGTCATATACAGTGGGCCTTGGGTATGAGAGACTCATGTCATATCCAGTGGGGCCTTGGGTATGAGAGACACATGTCATATCCAGTGGGGCCTTGGGTATGAGAGACTCATGTCATATCCAGTGGGGCCTTGGGTATGAGAGACACATGTCATATCCAGTGGGGCCTTGGGTATGAGAGACACATGTCATATCCAGTGGGGCCTTGGGTATGAGAGACTCATGTCATATCCAGTGGGGCCTTGGGTATGAGAGACTCATGTCATATCCAGTGGGGCCTTGGGTATGAGAGACACATGTCATATCCAGTGGGGCCTTGGGTATGAGAGACACATGTCATATCCAGTGGGGCCTTGGGTATGAGAGACACATGTCATATCCAGTGGGGCCTTGGGTATGAGAGACACATGTCATATCCAGTGGGGCCGTGGGTATGAGAGACTCATGTCATATCCAGTGGGGCCTTGGGTATGAGAGACACATGTCATATCCAGTGGTGCCTTGGGTATGAGAGACACATGTCATATCCAGTGGGGCCGTGGGTATGAGAGACACATGTCATATCCAGTGGGGCCTTGGGTATGAGAGACATGTCATATCCAGTGGGGCCTTGGGTATGAGAGACTCATGTCATATCCAGTGGGGCCTTGGGTATGAGAGACACATGTCATATCCAGTGGGCCTTGGGTATGAGAGACTCATGTCATATCCAGTGGGCCTTGGGTATGAGAGACACATGTCATATCCAGTGGGGCCTTGGGTATGAGAGAGCACATGTCATATCCAGTGGGGCCTTGGGTATGAGAGACACATGTCATATCCAGTGGGGCCGTGGGTATGAGAGACTCATGTCATATCCAGTGGGGCCTTGGGTATGAGAGACACATGTCATATCCAGTGGTGCCTTGGGTATGAGAGACACATGTCATATCCAGTGGGGCCGTGGGTATGAGAGACACATGTCATATCCAGTGGGGCCGTGGGTATGAGAGACACATGTCATATCCAGTGGGGCCTTGGGTTTGAGAGACACATGTCATATCCAGTGGGCCTTGGGTATGAGAGACTCATGTCATATCTAGTGGGGCCTTAGATATGAGAAATACATGTCATACTGCTTGATCTACATCCTTGGCCCCTCAACTTTCAAACCTTCCATTAAGATGCCTTCTTTTTACATTTTTTGGGGGGAACTTTTCTTGGCAGTTAGAATTCTAATGCAGTTGTGGGGAGATGGTATTGGGTCGCACCCTGCACTGCTCTGGAGTTACTCCTGGGTCATCGATTGAGACCCTGTGGCACTGGGGATTAAGTGGGTCTCCCACCTTGAACTCTCATGATTCAGATCATTGCATTACTCCCCCTTTTCGCTAATGCAGTGCTGTACTCCCCCTGCAGGCAGTTGGCGATGTGCCATCTGCCTTTAGTAGACTGGCGTCTTGTTTTTACTTAGGCGTCCTTGAAGTGAAAGCATGAATGTTGGAAACAGTCGCAGTATCTTCAGACACAGTTGCCTTTGAACTCCTTGTTATACTACTTTTGCAATCTGGGTTTTGCATATTTGGAGTCTTACCGCTTGCAATGAAAGCATGGCTCTGATAAGCTGCCTGGGTCAACCCAAGTTTGGCACAGATGATCTCTTTATTATTAAGTCAATTTAAGAGCATCTGGTCATCTGTTTCAGCCTGGCGCCCTTGGTGGCTATAATTTGGTGGGGTCAGTATGATCCAAAGTCTTAGCTTTACAAGTATCGTCAGATTTCCAGAGCAAATCAGGCTTTGGAGACTGATTCCCAGTCATTAAACTCATTTAAAAAAAAAGATGAATAAGCTGTATCTTCTTGGGCAAACTAAACAAAACCTAAAGTTTACTTAGATCTGGGCGGGGCAAAAAAAAAAAAAAAAAAAAAAAAAAAAAAGTTTACTTAGATCTGGCCTGGCACATATAGTTAAACATGCTGGAAATGTTGGCTTTTATTCCAATCAGTTACCAGTTAAGCAGTATTCTCAGTATACGATAAACACTAATAACTATTTTCTCTTTGAATTTCTAGTCTAAATTCTCAGATTCACACTATCTTTTCTCTGGCAGGCATGTCAAGTCACTAACAAAGCAACTCTCATCCTCAGGTACTCCAGGCTTTTGATGCTCTTGAGAGGTGCTCTTGTTTCCAGACTATATCTGGAAGAGCTGCTGGGCTGTGCTTACAGAGGCCAAGTGCTTCGCTTGGGGTCCTGAGGCTCAGGAATCCACTGAAGCGCACACTGTGCCCCAGGTAGATGGAGGTTAAGTACACCTTTGCAAGAGCTAGGCTGTGGCTGGAAGCATCAGGGCTGGAGGTGGGAGAAGGACCTAGCATGTGTGAGAGAGCCTGCAGCTGAACTACAAAGGTGTAAGACCCTCCCTGGGGTCAGCAGAGTTGTGTGAGCACCAGAGGAAGTGGTTGGTGATCTGAACTGGCCAGCAACACGTTAGCTCCCAACACCTGCCACAAACCACAGTTTTAGTTGGAGTCTGACTGGAGAAGGAAAGACCCAGGATCTGACTCATGAGTGGGGAAGGCTTAGTGGGGAAGGCTTCTTGGAATCAGACATCATCAGTGATACTTTGGGGAAGGGGGAAGGTCATACACAATCACTCCAAGGGGGTCTATTACTCCATGCTACAAAGTCCCTGGGTCCCCCTGAGGCTGGGAGGAACTTGTTGTTGGGAGTTTGTGAAAGCTCCGGCAGGAATGGGGGCCAGGGGTCATTATCAGACAAGGACAACTGTCCTTGTTCCAAAGTCTAAATCAGTTCACTTGTATCACTTGTCTTCCTGTTGATCATCAATTTGCTCAGTGGGCACCAGTAACATTTCCATACGTCCTGTCACATGCTAGTGTAGCCCAAGGGCATCTGCTTGCTTCAGGAACATAAAGAGTCTCAAACCATTCCATCAGGTCATGGGAATGAGGTCTATAGTTGTTACTGGTATTTGGCATATCAAATACGATATGGGCAGCTTGCCAGGCTCTGCCGTGCAGGTGGGATACTTTGTAGTCACCTCTAATCTCAAGCATGTATTGATGAACCCAATGGCTGCTTAGATTGGCTTTTCTGCTGAGTGGAGTTCTGACGGGCTGCGGAGTCCGGATGTGGAAAATGGCGGCCCTCAAGCCAGGTGGTTCCTCTGGCTTCTTGCAAGGCTCTGCTAGGGTGGCGGGTGAGGGCTAGAACCCACCTTCCCTCCCGGGCATCTTGCGATCAGCTGGGCACAGGGAGAGCCGGTAGCAGCTTTACCCTGTGTGAGTCTCTGGATCAGCATACCTGGGCTGGGCTTGAAAAAGACTGCTGTAGGGTGGGTCTCTGAGGAGCCGGGTTTGTGATCAGCTCTTCTGCTGGGTGGAGCTCTGATGAGTGGGGTGTCTGGATGTGGAAAATGGCAGCCCTCATGGTGTGGGGGTTCCTTAACATTGTATTTTTAACATACATTTAAAATACAGTGCACAAAAGAAATGAAAGACCTGGGGATTTACAATAAATTTGACAGTAAATAACTAAAATATATATTTTTTTAATTTTTGGGTCACACCCAGCAATTCTCAGGGGTTTCTCCTGGCTCTGCACTCAGGAATCACTCCTGGTGGTGCTTGGGGACCAGGCGGGATGCTGGGGATCGAACCTGGGCCAGCGTGGGTTGGCGCATGCAAGGCAAACGCCCTACCCACTGGGCTATCGCCCGGCCCCTAAATAACTAAAATATTAACATGAGTACAAATAAGAAAATATTTAACTCTGATACATAACAGGAAAAATCCCATGATTTAATGCTTAGATAAATACAGTTCCCAAAGTCACCAAGCATACATTTCTCCAAAATCTAGAAATTGAGCTCCCATTTCACCCAGCAACACCACGCCTGGGAATATACCCTGGGGGCCCAAAAACACACAGCAGAAACACCAACTGCACTTCTACTTACAATAGCCAGAATCTGGAAAAAAAAACAACCAGAATGTCTGAGAACAGATGACTGGATAAATAAACTCTGGAACACAATGGAATACTATGAAGCTGTTAGGGAATAATGAAGTCATGAAATTTGCCTATTAATGGATGGACATGTAGAGTATCATGCTGAATGAAATGAATCAAAGAACAAGTATAGAATGACTGCATTCATTTGTGGAATATAAAAAGATCCTACATTAGAACCTTGAGAATAATATCCAAGGCCAGGGAAAACAGGGGTGAGAAGAACTTGTCAGTGGTTGGAATGTGCCACAAGTGTGTGTTTCTTTTCTATCACTACCTAATGAATAACTAAAGTGCAAATAAAATGGTCAACGGCACTAAGTAGGTAGAAAGTTTGGCTGTAGTTCGGGAAACAGTAATTCTTGTATCACTTGTTTCCCCTTGTTCATCAATTTGCTTGGGCGGGCACCAGTAACATCTTCATTCATTGGGAAAGAGGTCCAGTATTGTTACTGTTTTTGGCATATTAAATACACCATGGATAGCTTGCCAGGCTCTGCGTGGCTCTGGGTTCATCCTAGGGGCCCTCCCACCAAAGCCGAGCCCTTTCCTGTTTGGTAAGGGTGCCTCAGTGGACCAACCTGGAGAGGATTGTAACAGTTTATTCTGACACAAATGATGGAAACTGTTGGAGGACAGGTTTAGCTATCCTGGGAGCTTTGTTGTTTTGCCCACTCCCAGCTTAATCTTATTTAAGCCAAGGTTCATTCTAATGAGACCTCTCTTCTATGTAAACACTGCTAGAGGGTGTGGCAGTTACAGAAGTCACCTTGATTGAGTAACTTCTGACTACGACTTCTATGTTTCCTAGATTGGACACAGCTCCTCTTTATACCCACTGCACCCAGCGTGGGACAGTTAGAATTTACCAGGAGACTACCACCCTGGCTACGCTGAGACTATAGGAAGACTATAGGAAGGATCATACTAGTTTGCTCTAAGCAGGCGAGTGTGACCCTTTCAGTACACGAGAACAAGATACTCAGAATCACCCTGGTGCAGATAATAAGAAGGACCTTGTGGGTACCATCTAGATTACATGAAGCTCATGAAGTTAAGATGTATTACTTTATACCAGCCCCTCTCTCCAGTGTTTTACATAAGAGATAATCTTGGTAGAAAGGATTAGACCTTGGCATAACCTTTGTTTATACCTGCAATAGGGTGTGGCACTACACTCTGTTTAGAGTTCTTTGTTGACATGACCCTCCCGTTGGATTACTTTGGTGTATATAAGAGGACTGACTTGAGGCCCCTTCACCTTTTGGGCCTTTCAGCTTTCAGCTTTTGGCTCCTGTGGCTTTTAGCCAAAAGGCTCCTCAGCCTTTTGCTTTTGGCTTTTGGCTTTTTGCTCTTTGGCCTTTTGCTCCATCTTCTGGGTAGGACTCAGCTCGGGTGAGATCCTCTCTCTCTTTGGTGGGAGATTTAGGCTCCTTTGTATGGTCTAAGTTCGGACCAGAGCTAGAGTTTGCTCATTATATTGGAATGCTGTGGAAGAGCTTTTGTACTATTAAAAGCCTTTTTGGAACTGCACCGACTCTTGAGTTTTCATCTGTTCCCCCGGCGTCCTCGGAGGTAGAAGAGAACTTCTGTCCTGACACTGTCGGGGGACCCCAGTGGCGTTCCCGACACTACTCTTCCTAGCCACATGCTGCCCTGTTGCATGTTGCATGTTGATCTCTATCAGACATTCTCTGTGGGGCTGCAGAGCGAGAGAGCAGGGTTCAGGTGTTTGCCTTGCTGTGGGCATGGTTCCAACCTCAGCACCACGTACAGTCCCTGCAGCATCACCAGGAGTGATCCTTGAGCATAGTCAGGAGTAACCCTTGAGCACTAGCAGAGGGACTCAACCTCCTCACCTCAAGTTTAAAAAAAAAACACAAAAATACCCAGACCCAAACCAAAAGTAGATATATATTTTATATATAAAAAAATATATATTAATTTTAATTTTTTTATTATACCACCGTGAAACATACAATTACAAAGGTGTTCATAATTGGTTCTTGGTAATACTTTTATACCAGCACCCGTCCCCTCCACCAGTGCCCCATTTCCACCACCAATGTACCCCACCCCTCCCGCCACCCCCATGCTGCCCTAATAGCAGGTACCCCAGTATCCTCTCTTTCTCTCTGTCTCTCTCTCTCTGGCTCTGCATCTCTCTCCCTATAATTTTACACATTGTGGCTAGCCCTGCAGATATTTAGAGTTTATCACTTAAGTCTCTTTGTGTATATTCAATGGTGAGTTTTAATCTGCCATTACCATTTCCCACATTTAGTAAAACACTGGTATCTATTTATGTCGTATTAATGAATGCAGTCATTCTATATCTGTCCTTTTCCTTCTGACTAATTTCACTCAGCATGATAGTCTCCATGTCCATCCATTTGCAGGTAAATTTCATAATTTCATCTTTTCTGACAGCCGCATAGTATTCCATAGTGTAGATGAACCACAGTTTCTTTAGCCAGTCCTCTGTTCTCGGGCATTTAGGTTGTTTCCAGATTCTAGCTATAGTGAATAGCGCAGAGATGAATAAAGAAGTACAGATAGTGTTTCTGCTATGTGTTTTTCGGTCTCTCGGGTATATTCCCAAGAGTGCTATTGCTGGATCAAATGGGAGCTCAATATCTAGTTTTCGGAGGAATGCCCATATTGTTTTCCAAAAGGGCTGGACCAGTCGGCACTCCCACCAACAGTGGATCAGAGTCCCTTTTCCCCCCACATCCACGCCAGCACCGGTTGTTCTTGCTGTTTTGGATGTGTGCCAGTCTCTGTGGTGTGAGATGGTACCTCATTGTTGTTTGAATTTGCATCTCCCTGATGATTAAAGATGAAGAACACTTTTTCATATGCCTTTTGGCCATTCGAATTTCTTCTTTTTTGGAAGCTTTTGTTCATTTCTTCTCCCCATTTTTTGATGGGGTTGGCTGTTTTTTCTTGTGAAGGGCTACCAGTGCCTGATATATCCTGGATATTAACCCCTTGTCAGATGGGTATTGGGTGAATATCCTTTCCCACTCTGTGGATTGTCTTTGTATCTTGGTCACCGTTTCTTTTGAGGTGCAGAAGCTTTTTAGTTTTATATAATCCCATTTGTTTATCTTTGCTTGCATTTGCTTGGTCAGTGGTGTGTCGTCTTTAAAGATACTTTTCGTTTCGATGTCGTAGAGCATTTCTCCTATGTTTTTTTCGATGTACCTTATAGATTCATGTCTGATGTTGAGATCTAGAATCCATTTTGATCTGACTTTTTGTGCATGGCGTTAGAAGGAGGTCTAAGCTCATTTTTTTACATGTAGCTGCCCAGTTTTCCCAGCACCATTTGTTGAAGAGGCTTTCTTTGCTCCACTTAATATTTTTTTGCTCCTTTATCGAAGATTAAGTGGTTGTATATTTGAGAATGTGTTTCAGGATACTCAGTTCTATTCCATAGGTCTGCAGGTCTGTCTCTATACCAATACCACACTGTCTTAATTACAACTGGTCTGTAGTAGAGCTTGACGTTGGGGAAAGTGATACCTCCCATCTTCTTTTTCCCAAGGATTGCTTTAGCTATTCGTGGGGGTTTATTATTCCATACAAATTTCAGGAGTGTTTGTTCAATTTCTTTGAAGAACATCATGGGTATCTTTATAGGGACCACATTGAATCTGTATAAAGCTCTAGGGAGTATTACCATTTTGATAATGTTAATCCTTCCGATCCATGAGCAGGGAATATGTCTCCATTTCCTCAGGTCTTCTTTTATTTCCTGAAGTAACGTTTTGTAGTTTTCTTTGTAGAGATCCTTTACATTCTTTGTCAAACTGATTCCTAGGTATTTGATTTTCTGCAGCGCAACTGTGAATGGGGTAGTTTCTTTAATGTCCCTTTCTTCTCTTTCGCTGTTTGCATATAGGAAGGCCATTGACTTTTGGGTATTGATTTTGTACCCTGCTACTCTGCTATAGGAATGTATTATTTCTAGGAGCCTCTTGGTAGAGAGTTTCAGGTTTTCCAGATATAATATCATGTCATCTGCAAATAGTGATAACTTGGCTTCTTCCCTTCCTATCTGGATGCCCTTAATGTCTTTTTTTTCCCTGATTGCTATGGCAAGTACTTCCAGTACTATATTGAATAGAAGTGGTGAGAGTGGGCAGCCTTGTCTTATCCCTGATCTTAAGGGGAAGACTTTCAGTTTTTCCACATTGAGAATGATGCTCGCTGTGGGCTTGTAGTAGATGGCCTGGATTATCTTGAGGAAGGTTCCTTCAATCCCCATTTTACGGAGAGCTTTTATCATGAACAGGTGTTGAATCTTGTCAAATGCCTTCTCTGCATCTATTGATATGATCATATGGTTTTTGTTTTTTTTTTGTTGATATGATGTATTATGTTGATTGACTTGCAGATGTTGAACCACCCTTGCATTCCCGGGATGAATCCCACTTGGTCATGGTGTATAATCTTTTTGATGACTCTTTGGATTCTATTTGCTAGTATTTTGTTGAAGATCTTAGCATCTGTATTCATCAGGGAGATTGGTCTGTAGTTTTCCTTTTTTGTGGCATCTTTGTCTGCTTTGGGTATCAGGGTGATATGTGCCTCGTAAAAGCTATTTGGGAGTGTTTCTGTTTCTTCAATTTGCCGGAAGAGCTTAAAAAGAATTGGGAGTAGGTCCTCTTTAAAGGTTTTGTAGAATTCACTGGTGAATCCATCTGGACCTGGGCTTTTGTGTTTGGGGAGACTTTTGATTACTGATTCTATTTCCTCAATGGAGATAGGTTTGTTGAGGTATTCCAAATCTTCTTGTTGCAGACTTGGGAAGCTATAGGAATTCAGGAATTTGTCCATTTCTTATAGGTTCTCTTGTTTTTGTGGCGTACAGGCTCTCATAGTAATCTCTGATGATCTTCTGAATTTCTGTGGTTTCTGTTGTGATGTCCCCGTTTTCATTTCTGATTCTATTTATTTGGGTTCTCTCTTTTCCTTTTCTTACAAGTCTTGCTAGTGGTTTGTTCAATCTTGTTTATTTTTTCAAAGAACCAGCTTTTGGTTTCGTTGATCTTCTGGATTGTTTTTTGACATTCCATCTCATTGATTTCTGCTCTAAGTTTTATTATTTCTTTCTTTCTGCTTGGGTTGGGTTCCTTTTGTTGATCACTCTCTAAGATCTTAAGTTGTGAAGTCAGACTGTTTATGATGGCCTTTTCTTCTTTTCTGATAAATGCTTGAAGAGCTATGCACTTGTCTCTTAACACTGCTTTGGCTGTATCCCACAAGTTCTGGTAATTCTTGTCTTCAGTCTCATTTGTTTCCAGGAATCTTTGGATTTCCTCTTTGATTTCTTTTTTATGACTTGCTGGTTGTTCAGCAGTGAGCTGTTTAGTTTCTAGGTACTTGGTATTGGTCTCCGTTTTTGTGTACAATTAACTTCTATTTTCAGTGCCTCATGGTCTGAAAAAATAGTTGGCACAATTTCTATCTTCTTGATTTTATGGAGGTATGATTTATGGCTCAGCATGTGATCTATTTTGGAGTATGTTCCATGTGCACTGGAGAAGAAAGTGTATTCAGCTTTTTGGGGATGAAATGCCCTGTATATGTCTACCAGCCCTCTTTCTTCCATCTCTTCTTTAGGACCAGTATTTCCTTGGTAAGTTTCAATCTTGTTGATCTATCCAGGGTTGATAGAGGCAGTGTTGAAATCTCCAACTTCTAATTGCGTTGCTGTCAACGTCTTCTTTGAAGTCTATTAGTAGTTGTTTTAGGTATTTTGCTGGTCCCTTGTTGGGTGCATATATGTTTACTAGCGTGATTTCTTCCTGATATATGCATCCCTTGACTATTAAGAAGTGACCTTCACTGTCCCTTCTGACCTTCAGCCTGAAGTCTATGTTGTCAGATACCAGTATGGCTACCCCAGCCTTTTGGATGGGTTGTTTGAATGAAGGATTGTTTTCCAGCCTTTTATTTTGAGCCTGTCTTTGCTCCGATTGTTCAAGTGTGTTTCCTGAAGGCAGCAGAATGTCGGATTCAATTTTTTTGATCCATTGTGCCTCTCTGTGTCTCTTAACTGGTGCATTTACACCATTGACATTGAGAGAGATTATTGTCATGGGATTTTGTGCCATCTTTCTGAATAGGTTTGTTGTTCTTTTGGGTTATGTCTCCGTCTTATAGTAGATCTTTCAGTCCTTCTTTTAAGGTTGGTTTTGATTTTACAAAGTTCCTAAGCTGTTGTTTACCCAAGAAGTTGTATATCTGTCCTTCAAATCTGAGTGAGAGTTTAGCCGGATAAAGAATTCTTGCTGAGGCATTCATTTCATTAAGTTTTTTTTACTATATCCCACCACTGCCTTCGGGCTTGGAGGGTGTCTTCTGAGAAGTCTGCTGAAAATCGAATGGATGCTCCTTTGTATACAATTTCCTTCTTTGATCTTGCTGCCTGAAGAATTATGTCTCTGTGTATGGCATCCATTACTTTGACTAGGGATGTGTCTTGGGGTCTTTCTATTGGGGTCTCTTCTTTGCTGGTACGCTGGGGCTTCTTGGATCTGGATGCCTTCATCCTTTAACTCGGGAACTTTTCAGCCAGGATGTTTTTAACTGTTTTAATTTCCTTGGGTTACCCTCCCTGGGACTCCATGATTCTTATGTTGTTCCGCCTGGCTTCATCCCATTTGTTCTCTGTTCCGTTGCTGATCCATTTTCTAGTCTTTTTCCATCTTATGTAGATCTCTGAGTGCTTTCTGCAGCTCATCTTCAGTCTCACTGATTCTCTCTTCTGCTGCTGTCATCCTACTGTTCAGAGCCCTGATTGTGTTTTTCATTTCGTCTGCTGAGTTTTTAAGCGATGATATTTCTGTTTGCATGGTTCTCATTTCCTGCTGTTTCCTCCATGTAGTTTTATTGACTGCCCCTTTCAACTGCTTCGTTTTTGTTCTCTCTGTAATTTTATTGGACATCTGCTCAATTTTTCGTTGAGCTCCCTTAAACATCCCTACCAATTTCTTCTCTAATTTCATTGTCAGAGAGATCATGCACATCTGTATTTTTTTTGAGTCTTCAGGTGGGCGATCCTTCATCTGTTCTTCGGGCTGGGATCTGCGTTGTTTCCCATGGTGTTGTGGTGGTCCGGGGGGAAAGATTCCTCTGGTGTACTGTTTCTTTTTTCTTGAGGGTACTACCTTCCCTTGGTGTTGAATTTCCCTAGTTTTTTCTATTAATAAGCGGCCACGTTGCCGCCACCCGCCACACACCCCAGGAGGTTACCTGAGGGAGTCAGGCTGGTGAGAGTTCAAAATGACCGTTTACTTCGGTTCCGCTCGGACTTCTGGGGTTGTAGTTCCACCTTCTGCCGAGA
>JAJIBD010005200.1:0-139695 GCA_021461705.1 Cryptotis parvus | reverse complement strand
AAATCTTCTATCTGGCAACCAGGATAATTTTTTACTAATCTCCTAACCCCTGTTCATATTCCAGAGTTGTGTGCTGCCCATGAAGATGACATACACTGATGTGGTTTCCAAAGCAAGTATATTTCTCAATCACTGTATCACTGTATCACTGTCTTCCCGTTCATCATCCATTTGCTCAAGCGGGCCCCCAGTAACATCTCCATAAGTCCTGTCTCATGCTAGTAGAGCCCAAGGGCATCTGCTTGCTACAGGAACATAAAGAGCCTCAATCCATTCCGGAAGAGGTCTATAATTGTTACTGGTATTTGGCATATCAAATACAACACGGGTAGCTTGCCAGGCTCTGCCGTGCAGGTAGCATACTCTTGTAGTCATCTCTAAGTCCAGCATTTATTGATGAACAATGTGGCCACGTGAGCTGGGCTGTGACAAGCTGGTCTGCTGGGTGGAATTCTGACGAGAGGGAAGTCTGGATGTGGAAAATGGAGGCCCTCATGGAGTGGGGGGGTTGTCTGGCTTGTTGCAAGGTTCTGCAGGGGTGGCGGGCCAGGGCTAGAACCCGCCATCCCTCCTGGGCGCCCCGTGAGCGGCTGGGCACAGGGAGAGCAAGTAGCAGCTCTGCCCCATGTCACAGTGTGTGTCTGTGAGTCTGTCACATTTCTCAATACTATGGAATTATTGAATTGTTTCTGATTCAGGCTTATGGCATGGACAAAACCCCCAAACTAGTTCATGTGCAAGTTGACGTGATAGTCTCTGCTTTGGCAAATTTGCTCCTGCCCGTCACGTGAAGCGGCCGCCTTGGCTATGGCTGGTGTTTCCTGGACTTTGCTGCTTCTACCTATTTTCTCCTTTGTAAAGATCTCGAAGCCTCCACCCTTCTCCGTGGCACAGAGTGAACTCACTTGGCTCTCAGTAGGCCCAGCATGACCCAAAGGCGCAAGTCAGAGTACTGTTACTGCTATTGTTGTTGTTGTTGTTGTTATTTGTACCCTGTGGTGCTGGGTGCCATGCTTGGAATTGCTCCTGGCCCTGCTCACAGAAGCAGGCAGTGCCAGGAACCCAAGCAGAAATGCCTATATGCAAAGCCTGGATTCTGTCCATCGTGCTCTCTCCCTCTACACATTCATTTAAAAAAAATTGTTGTGAGAGCCACACCCAGTGCTGGCTGGAGGTGGGGTAAAGCAGAAGGGGCGGGGGAGACATGCATTGCCAGGATCAAACCCAAGGTCTCAAACATGAAAGACATGTGCTTTACCACCAAGCCATAGCCATAAGCCTGTCCATAAACACACACACACACACACACACACACACACACACACACGGCTAAAGAACATGTGAGAAACTGGCATAAGGGTTCTTCCTCCTTCTCTTCCTCCTCCCTCCTCCTCCTCCTCCTCCCTCCTCCCTGGCTTGTGACTACATCACTTCAATCTTTACCTCTGGCCCCACTACATTTCCTTTTCTGTTTAGGTTAAAACTCCTTCAGTCTTGGGGCTAGGAAAATGGTTCCAAGGGTGGGGGAAAGCTTTGCATACAGGAAAGCTTGGTTAGACCAGCCGCACTTCATGTCCCCTGAGCACTGACTGATATGGCCTCTTGACCTATCCCCCAAAACTTCCTTCTGTTCTCTATTTCCCCCATTCTCTCTTTTGGTGGTACAAGAAATCAAATCCAGGTGTTACTGAGCCACATCCAAGCCCTTCCTTTGTCTTCTCTCTCTGTTTTTGGGGGTCATACCTGGTACTGTCAGGGGATCACTCCCATAGGTGCTCAGGGAGACCAGTCACAAGGACTGAACCATGCAAAGCATTAGTTCATCCCTGTGAGCTAGCCCGCCGACCCTTCCCTCCCTTAGTCTTCTCTATTTTCTCTAGGAATAACATTTGTGACTGTCTAAGGCCTATCTGGATAATCCGGATAATCTCCCCTAAATCAAGATCCTGAATGCATTGGCAAAAACGCCTTCTCCATAAAAGCTCACAGTGACAGATTCCAGGAATTCAAATCTAACTAACCTTCAGTTATGTGGGGAATGCGGTCCTTCCCAAGGCTGGGGTTGAATAAAATGGGCTCAGGCTCAGGAGTGAATATAAAAGCACCAATTCATTGATGAAGAACTTGAAGAATACTGGAATATTTGAAGCTAGCCCTGAGGGCTGGTATTTTATCTTTGATGATCTTAATAAGAGTCCTTTGGCCAATATATTCAATTTATAAATGGCACCAAGCCTGGAGGAAGTTGTGCAACCGGCCTGAGTACAACAGTTTGTGAAGAGCAAATACCTTGAGCTTTTATGGAGCAGTAATGGAAAAGAGCACATGGGTAGCCCACAGAGCATTACGGGCTCAGGGTTCAGATCAGCGTTGAGAGCAGTGACAAAGCAAAAGCGTGTTTCTGCCCTGTGCACTCAAGTATCCAATAGGCAAGGGAAGCCATTTTATTTGCATTTTTATATTCTATGCAGTAAATAAATAAAGGGAAATGATTTAGCTTTAGGTTTCCATGAAAGATTTATAGCCTGTTCCATGGTTGAGGATACTCCAAGTATTCTGGAAACTGGATCAAACTTTTACCACTTGATTTTAAGAACTCTTTAGCCTAATGCATTTCCCATACATCTTCAATCACTGAGGAGCAAAGTGTCCAAGAACAGATGACTGGATAAAGAAACTTTTGGTACATCTACACAATGGAATACTATGCAACTGTCAGGAAAAACGAAGTTTTTTACCAATATCCAATGTCAGGCAAAACATGAATCAGGAGGTCTTGTCAGTGGGTGAAATCTATCACAAGTGTGTGGGAGTCAGAGGTTAGGTAAGACAGAGAAGGAAAGTGTTCTAATAATTGTTGGAAATGATAATACCAGTCTAGAACTGAGCATTGAATATAGGCAAGCGATATACATGATAACCTCTAAATGTCTGTACTGCAAGGCACAATGTGTAAAAGAAGGGGAGAGAGAAAGAGAGAGAGAGAGAGAGAGAGAGAGAGAGAGAGAGAGAGAGAGAGAGAGAGAGAGAGAGAGAGAGAGAGAGAGAGAGAGAGAGAAGGCAAAGTGTCCATAGAAGCAAACTCGGGGAGGGGAGGGAATCAGGGGACATTGGTGGTTGGAAAT
This sequence comes from Cryptotis parvus, assembly GCA_021461705.1. Classification (NCBI taxonomy): domain Eukaryota; kingdom Metazoa; phylum Chordata; class Mammalia; order Eulipotyphla; family Soricidae; genus Cryptotis; species Cryptotis parvus. Next base: position 136,570 of record JAJIBD010005200.1, on the reverse strand, counting down.
GGGCTCTGGCGGAGGGATGGGTGCTGGAACACTGTATGACTGAAAACCAAACATGAACATCTTTGTAATTGTCTATCTCACGGTGGAATAATTAAACAAAATTTTTAAAAAAGACCCCAGAGAGCCTGTCTGCTACCACCTTGTGAGATCATGGCCTTCTGTGAAGGAGGAAGTGCGTCTTCTCTACACCAGGCCAGCACCTTGATCCTGACCTTCCCCGCCTCACAAACTGTGAGAAATAAAATGTTTTTATAAGCCACCCTACCTGTGGTACTGCTATAGAGTTTGACTGGACTAGGATGGTCCCCTTACAGCCTTGGGCCTTCCTTGCTGTTTGCAGGTTGGTTCCATGGTCTGTGGTCTGTGGCCCATGGCAGAAGTAATGGTACATCACTCCCACAATCAGCTTAGAAGAGACACTATTATTTCTGTCTAGTCATTCTTACTCTCCGGCACCCCAGCTAACATTGATTATAACCTTAGGAAAGAGGAGCTAGAGAAATAGCACAGCTGGTAGGTGTTTGCCTTGTACACAGCCAACCAGGTTTGATCCCTAGCACCCATATGTCCCCAAGTCCTACCAGGAGTGATCCCTGAGTGTCGAGACAGGAGAAAGCCTGAACACAAATAGGTGTGTCCCTAATCCAAAACCCCAAACCAGGAGAACCATAAGCCAGACATACCTGTCCCTGTGCCCTGGTTCTGGTTCCTCAGAAACTGTAACATTATAAATATTTGTTGTTTTCAACTATCAAGTTCGGGGGTGACCTGTGACTTGTCACAGAAAATGAATATGGTCTCAAACTTTTACCACTTGATTTTAAAAACTCCTTAGCCGAATGCGTTACCCACACATCTTTACTCACTGAGGAGCAAAGGTTGACTGAAGGTGACTCCAAGTAGAAACTGGGAGCTATTCTCAACACTCTGCTTTGATAATCAAAGTCTGCAGTAATTTTTTTTTTTTTGCCACAGCTATCAGTGCTCAGAGGTTACTCCCTAGCAATGCACCCAGAAATCACTCCTAGCATTCTCAGGGGACCATATAGGATGCTGAGGATTGAACCCGGGTCAGCCACATGCAAGGCAAATGCCCTACCCGTGTACTATTGCTCTGGTTCCCAAAGTCGTAGTGATTGTAAGGACTTTGGGATGAAAGCGTTCCCATACTGCCACCTAGTGTTTTCTCATTTCCTTACTGGTATTTCCTTATTGACAGAACCAGACGCCACAGGCTTTCCTGTTGTCTTGGACTTCCCCGTGTGCCTAGCTGGGGCTGAATATTTAATCAGTTGACCTATGAGCAACAACTGATGCCCAATGTAACTCTGAGCCTTCAGGCTGCTACCACCACCTTCCCTCTCCAGAACTCTTTTCATCTGGCAAAACTGAAATCTAGGGCTGGGGAAATCGCTCAGAGGGCAAGGCACATACTTTGCAGGGAGGATGCCCCAGTTTGATCCCTGGCACCACACTTTGATCCCCGATAATGCTGGGAGTGGCCCCTGAGCACTGTATCAGAAGCAGCCCGCCGAGTACTTCTGGATGTCCCTCCTCTCCACTTATAGAAATAAATAATGGAAACTCTATGTCCACTGCACAACTCTGTTCTTCCTTTCTTTCCAGACCCTGAGAAGAATTATTGGGTGTGTGTGTGGGGGGGATTTGTAATGCTGGAGATTGAATGGGGATTTAGCCACATGCAAAGCAAGCACTCAACCTCTGTACTGTCTCACAGGCTCCTCATTTAATATTATCTATCATCTGGGCGGGAGGCGATAGCCCAGCGGGTAGGGCATTTGCCTTGCACGCGGCTGGCCTGCGCCGGCCCGGGTTCAATCCCCAGCATCCCATATAGTCCCCTGAACACCACCAGGAGTAATTCCTGAGTGCAGAGCCAGGAGAAACCCCTGAGCATCGCCGGGGTGTGACGCTCAACCTCTCTGGTCCTCATTTCCTTTTTAGTTCCTTTTTTTTCCCCCTTTTTATTGAAATACCATGATTTACAAAGTAAAAAGATAATTTTTGGGGGGGGAACAAAAATAAAAAAATTATCTATCATCTGTCTGTCTGTCTGTCTGTCTATCTACCTACCTACCTACCTACCTACCTACCTATTTATCTGGTAGCGCTATCCCGGAAGTACTTGGAGGAAGTACCTGAAAGTACTTGAGGAACCGTATGTGGTGCCAAGATTTGAACTGTTTTCATGACTGCAGTTACACGCAAGGCCAGTGCCCTAACCACCACACAACCTCTCTGGTCCTCATTTCCTTTTTAGTTCCCTTTTATTTCCCCCTTTTTTATTGAAATGCCATGATTTACAAAGTAAAAAGGTTTTCGTAATACTGCTGATAGAAAGTTTCATACTTCAACACCATTCCCACCACCAAGACCCTCATCTCCCTCCCACCCCAATCCCCGTGCCTGCTCCATCAGCAGTCACTGATTGTATTGACTGTTAAAGCACATACATGGCCATGATACTGATGAATCCATTCTCTTCCCTAGTTTTGGTTATGGGAGATCTGGCCAAATTCTGTTCTTGAATTTACTTCCTGAGTTTCTATGAGGCCACAAGTCACCACAAGACTCAGGAAGAGCCGCAGCTTCCAAACCCCCACCCCCAACCCCACCCCATCTGAGTCTCTGCATGAGGGCCCATAGCCCGGAGGCAGTTTGTGGAGCGGGTCCAACAGGCCTCCTGAATGGGACAGAGAGGGGAAGGGGGACCTCAGCTCCATCTCCATGAACGCCCGGTGATTTTCGCCTCCGAGAACTGCCTACTTGGGCTTGAACTCGGCTGCTCTGTTGTGTGGGGCTCTGGTGAGCCGGGCTTGAGATCAGCTGCTCTCTTGGGTGGGCTCTGATGAGCTGTGGATCCGGACCTTGACAATGGTGGCGATTATGGTGAGCGAAGTTTCCTCTGGCTGCTTCCCAGGCCCTACTGAGGTGATGGGCTGGGTTTAGTTCCCTTTTTGGAAAAAAAACATAACTGGAGCATGTTATATGAAAGGGTTAAGTTAAGGCTTACAACCATAAGTATCAGAACTAGATGTGAACCCAAGTAAACTGACACGCTGATATGTAAAAATTCTTGTGAAAAGATGTTCCAAAAACTCTCAGAACATTAGAGGGTTTACCCACCAGCCAAAGGAAAAAGAATCAACAGAAGTTTGCATTTATTCTTCTGGTAATGTTCTCCCAAACCTGGGAGAGTAAACTTGTCAGAAAATTATAAAAGCCATTTTTTTTATCACACCTGGCAATGCTCAGGGGTTACTCCTGGCTGTTGGGTGCCCCACGTGCAAGGCAAACACCCTACCCACTGTACTATCACTCTGGCCCCTATAAAAGCTCTTCTAGGGTTTTTTTTTGCTTTTTTGGGTCACCCCGCGATGCTCAGGGGTTTCTCCTGGCTCTGCACTCAGGAATTACTCCTGGTGGTGCTGGGGGACCATATGGGATGCCGGGATCGAACCCGGGCTGGCATGGGCCGGCCGCATGCAAGGCAAACGCCCTACCCACTGGGCTATCTCTCCGGCCCCATCTTCTAGGGTTTTTAATTTTTAATTTTTTCTTTTCTTTTTTTTTCCTTTTTGGATCACAGGGATTACTCCTGACTCTGCACTCAGAAATTGCTCTTGGCAGTGCTTTGGGGACCATATGGGATGCCAAGGATCAACTCAGCTGGGCCGCTAGCAAGGCAACCGCCCTACCTGCTGTGCTGTTGCCCTGGCCCTTTACTTTTTCTTCGGAAATAATCTTTGAGGTTTTTTTTTTCTGTTTGTTTGTTTGTTTGTTTTTTGGACACACCTGTAGATACTCAGAGATTGTTGCTGGCTCTGAGCTCAGGGATCACTCCTGACATGCTCAGGGGACCATATTCGATGCTAGGGTTGACTGTACGCATGCAAGGCAGGTGCTCTTCTCACTATACTATGGCTCTGGCCCTTCTGAAATAATCTTTGTTCATAACGTTCACTTGGGGACCTAAACTGGAGCTTTCTTAGCTCTCATTTCTCCTGTCAGTTGGTATAAAATCTGAGCATCAGGGCGGAGCGATCGTCCAGCGGGTAGGGTGTTTCCTTGCATGCAGCCTACCTGGGTTCAATTTTCGGCATCCCATATTGTCCCCTGAGTAATTCCTGAGTGCAGAGCCAGGAGTAATTCCTGAGTGCAGAGCCAGGAGTAACCCCTGGGCACCGCCGGTTGTGACCCAAAAAGAAATAAAAAGAGAGATTAATTTTATAAAACCAATGTTAAATTCATTAAGGGGTTAATGTTATAAAACCAATGTTAAATTCATTAAATTCATTTGGTCCCACGTAAGGTGCCGGGAACTAAAAGTAAACCAGGTCCTCTAACTACTATATCTCCGGCCTCAACAAAAAATAATTTATAAAACGGAGTGAGTCCCGGCGCATATAATAAAGGCTCGCTCTCGAAATCCCGCAACAGTCGAAAGGGATTCCAGCCGCAGAAAGACCCAAAGGACTAGTTAGATTGGCCCCGAGGGAAATAAATACCTTTCACGGTGCTAGGGGACCCGTTTGGCTTTCGCCCCGCCCCTGAGAGACACGCCCGCATACGTCACTACGCTCCGCCCTGGCCCCACCCACTAGGCCCCGCCTCCAATAGCCCAGCCAGTATCTTCCAGGAACCTCTGCAGCGCCGGCTCTTGGGGGGAAGTGACGTAGAGTGAGGTAACGGCTGAAGCGCCAATCAGCAGGGGCGGCGACCTAAGGTCCCGGCGAGAAGGCGGGACTTCTGTTCCCTCCGCTGTCCGTCAGTCGGGAGGCGGAAGCGCCGCGGGGGCGGGAAGGTTGGAGAGCTGCTCGGTGAGCTCCATTTGCCGGTCTCTAAGTGGTCGCGCCCCTTTTGGGAGCGCGACCACACGGCGAGGTCGTCCCGGGCTCTCGCGCCCCCGGTAAGTAGGACAACCTGGAGGCTCGGGGGATGAAGACGTGTGTGGCCCTGGCGCCGACCTGCTGCCTCGGTCTTTGTTGCGGTAGGTCGGCGGCCTCCCCTTGCATCTCGGCGTTTTTCAATCCCTTCTTCTTTCGTGGGGGCCGTAGACTCCGCCCGATCCTCCACGCCCGCCTGCACGGAGTCTTCGGAGACGCCTGCAGGTTCGGGGCTGTCACGTCTCTGCTTAACCATCCCCTCGCCCCGTGCCCGCTTCTTGCAGCCCTAACCTGGCTGCTGTCGGCTAGCGTGTCAGCCTCTGCAGACCCCGGCTAGTGTTTGGCTCAAAACCCTCCCTGCTGTGTTTGCGCTGCACGTTCCCGGCGCCCCTGAAAGCTCCTGTGCTTGCCGGGGAGTCCCCGCCTTTCTGCTTCCGGAGCGCTGCTAAAAGCACGCTTTCAAAACTTGCACCCGTGGGTGCTCAAGGAAACTTGTTTCTTCCCGCTGGGGTTGGGCTTTCCGCAGGGCCACTTGCCCTCCGGAGAAAGCGCTTGCTGGTTTTCTTGTTGCTAGGAACTAAAAGCCTCAAGTGTGGGAACAAATGCTCTTATTTGTTCTCCCGGGCCGGGCCTCCTAGGGAGGCTTCTGAGATCACTTGGGTACCAGATAGCCCCACGATTAGATGGTGACTCGATCAAATGGTTTCAGGTACCTTGCACAGTGGATGGGACGTAGTCGGTACTCGGTGTTTTCCTTTTAGTGTAATTTAGTCTCTACCTTTATTGCTGGGTGTCTTTTTGAAGTCACTGCAGAAGCACGGAGATGAGTTGGTTTTCATTTGTTTTTCCCTTTGGTTTTTGGCCCACACCGGCTGTGCTGAGGGGTTACTCCTGGCAGGTTTGGGGCACCATGTGGGGCGTCAGGGATCAAACCCGCGTCGGCGTTGGGCAAAGCAAGCGCCCTACCTGCTGTACTACCATTCTGGCCAATGAGAGAATTTACTACCTGGCACTGATTATAATGATATAATCAGTGAGTGACCCGTTTTGTAAATGCTTGTATCACTTGTCTTCCCGTTCATCATCGATTTGCTCGAGCGGGCACCAGTAACATCTCCATATGTCCTGTCACATGCTAGTCGAGCCCAAGGGCATCTGCTTGCTCCAGGAACATAAAGAGCCACAATCCATTCCATCAGGTCATGGGAATGAGGTCTAGAATTGTTACTGGTATTTGGCATATCAAATACCACACGGGTAGCTTGCCAGGCTCTGCCGTGTGGGTGGGATACTCTTGTAGTCACCTCTGATCTCCAGCATTTATTGATGAACCACATGGCTGCTTGTGGGCACACTGAGCCAGGCTGTGATCAGCTCTTCTGCTGGGTGGAGTTCTGAGGAGAGGAGTCAGTCATGCTAAATGAGCTATCAACATCCCACGAATGCAAACCCTGTGCGCTCCAAATATTTCCGAGATTTGCAGAGGTTCATTGTGTTAACTGAATCTCTGTGTTGAGATCCGATTGTGTGGCGCTTGGCATGCTACAGAGATTTCATTTGTAGCGAGGCTAGGTGTTACCAGCAACTTTCAAGTGGTACATCTTATGTGTGTACACATTTCCCACAGGTCTAGTGGCTACTGAACCTAGTGGAGACAGAATATAGGAGGATGGCAGCAAACCCTTCAGGTCAAGGTAAGGCATGATGTTTTAATGGAGAAAAGTTAGCGGAAGGTGGGGGCGCTGGTGGGGCTGGAGGGATAGTACAGCTTTGCACACAGCTGCCTGGGGTCTATACCAGGCACCCAATATGGTCTCCCAGGTACCATCAGGAGTGATTCCTGAGCACAGAGCCAGGAGTAACCCCTGACATCTCTGGTGTGACTCTCAAAGAAACAAAAAATAATTAGGGCTGGGAGTGATAGTACAGTGGGTAGGGTGTTTGCCTTGCATGCGGCAGACTTGGGTTCGATCCTCGGCATCCCATATGGTTCCCTGAGCACCACCAAGAGTAATTCCTGAGTGCAGAGCTAGCAGTAATCCCTGAGCATCGCCGTGTGTGATCAAAAAAAGAAAAGAAAAAAAAAAAGAAATCGCATAGGGCAGTCATTGTAGCCAGAATGTAAAATGAATAGCAGAGCAACGCCCTATATTTGAGACAAGTCCTGCATTGTAGGAATCATAAAACATCCTTGAGAGCTGCTAATCCTATATATTAATCTAGGGTAAGACTGTTCATGTACTAACCCTAGGGCCTCTGACCTCTGACATGGGTGGACTCGGGGTTCATGGGTTTTGTTTTTATTTGAATCAGAACCACTTTGGGGTTAGAAATGTTGTCATTAGGCATTATTTTTTGCCTTTCCGGACAAACATTTTGATCACACTGCACCTTCAGTGAGAGGTCTCAAAACAAATCTTATAAGACACACCCTCAAGACTTTATTTTCTTATTAAACAGCTCATTGTAATGAGCTTTTTGGAGGGGCTAGAGTGATAGTACACAGATGTGATGCTTGCACACAGCTGACCAGAGTTTGATCCCTGGCACCTAACATGGTCCCCCCAAACCTGCCAGGAGTAAGCCTTAAGCACTGCTGGGTGTGACCCCTGCAAACAAACACCCCCTCACCCCAAAAAAAGAGCTTTTGAAAGTAAAATTGGGGCTGGAGCGATAGCCCAGCGGGTAGGGCGTTGCCTTGCGCGATGCCGGCTCATGCTGGCGGGTTTGATCCCCAGTATCCCATATGGTCCCCCGAGCACCTCCAGGAGTGATTCCTGAGTGCAGAGCCAGGAGTAACCCCTGAGCATTGCCAGGTGTAACCCAAAAAGAAAAAAAAAACCCGAAAAGTAAAATTGGATCTCTAGAAAACAGGACAGTCCACTCTACAAGTAGTCTCTGCCAAGTCTGAACTCCATGGCTGATCCCTCATGTATTCGTATCACTCTGCTCTGCCCCGAGTTGTTTTATTTTAGTTTTGCATATATTTTAATAGAAGTTTTCATCTCTGTGAGGGAGTTAGGCAGAGTGTGCTCCTGCGTGCCCGGCTTTTTCCCTCACTGCTGAGACCTTGTGTTAGGTGCCAGTGGCTCACTGCGTTTTCTTCTGCGTTAGAATCCACTTGTGAGTTTTCCACAGCTTGTTCATTCATTCTCCTGCGTGGGGCTCAAGGCTTGTCCTAGTTTGGGTCTTTGTGAAAAGGCTGTTGGGATCATTGTTTGTAATAAGTCATTTTCTAGACATGTGTTTCTGGGTAAGTAGATAGACGTGGAGCAGCGGAATGTATTATTAACTTTATGTAAAGTTGCCAAACCTTTGCCCAAAGCGTTGTACCATTTTATACGCCCTCTCATAGGCTGTGAAGATTCCAGTTGCTCACATCCAGCATCGGCTTTTGACTTTCAGCCATTCCATAGGCTGTGAAGTGACTCATCATTACAATGACTTACGTTTCTCTGATGCTTGATGCTGACCGCATTGTATTTCTTCATTTCTGGTCTGAGGCCAGACCTGGGCTATGTTCAGGGCTTACTCCTGACTTTGTGCTCAGGGATCACTCCTGGCAGACTTGAGAGATCATATGTGTTGCGGGGAATCAGACCTGGTCGGCTGTGTGCAAGGCCTTCCTTGCTATACTCTCTTCAGCTTTTCAGTTTTCAAATTGTTTCATTGTTGTTCATAGTTTGCTGCTTATTGTGTACCTGTTTTCTGTACTGTTCTTGAACCTATTGACCATAGCTAATTTTTAAGCCCCTGATTGTGTATTGCATTTTCTGGGACATTCTTAGGTCGTTTTACATCGTCATGTTTGAAGTATGGTCACGTTTTTTCTTTCCAAGCTTTGTTACTGGATAATAGATAATTAGTTACAATGTAACTAATACATTATAGATCCTGGATGCTATTATCAGCCACTGAGATGCCATCTTTCTAGCAGACGGCTTAGACGACTTGACTCTCTCAAACTCCAAGCTCTTGCCTTCCTGGTGTTGGGGAGCAACTATAATCTCTGTTCAACTTTCAGTTGCTACTTGATTGCTGGGTGCCCTGGGGAGCTGGTTGGAAACCATCTAAGTAGTTTAGCAACAAGCAGACTGTGTGTGTCTTGTGCCTTACTCCTGCCTTTACCTAATTTCCAGCCCTCTCCCAACCCTGAACATAAGTCTCAGGTCAGTAAGGCGATGCTAGCCAGGCTGTTTGGTGTCTTAGACAGTGGGTCAGGCAGCGTCCACAGGTTTCCAGAGATCTTACCAGGTGTGGTTCCTGCCTGATTTTTCTCAGTCTCTGATGCCTTCCAATAACGAACACTCAGTATTTTGCTCAGAATTTGTAGGTAAGCCTGCTGGAAGATTAGTCACACTAAAGTACTCCGCCACTTGGAGGCCCACAATTTTGTGTTTAGTTGCGGTTTGGCCAGACTGTTTTGTATTTAATTGCAGTCAGAACAGACTAAAGGTTATGAGAGTTTTTATAGAAGTATGATGCTTACTTTGGTGAAACCTGTACCCAGTTAACGTTCTGTTTTCTCAAATAACCAGGTGTGATCTGTCTGTTCTCTGGACTGATCACAGCCCAACATTCCCCTATGAACTGTTCTGTTCATTGGTGGTGCCAGGAATTGAACCTAGCGTCCCACACACGAAAGGGAGGGCTAGATCACATAGCCATGTCCTTAGCCCACCCTGTGGTCTTTGACCTTATCGCCAAGTTATAAGGACTCAGATTAAAAAAAGATTTAATTGGGACCAAAATGAAAACTAAGACTATTTTAGAGAGCATAATGCATCGCTAAAAATGAGTGTTGTCAAAATTAAAATAGACTATAGATGTTTGCCTCTGTTCTAAGAGCTCAGATGGTGGAGATTTACAATTTGCTAGTTACTTTCACTAACATTTACAATAAACTGTAATAATTTTTAGTGTTGGCATCAGTTGGATCCCTAGTCAAAGCCACTGATCTGAACAGTTAGGAATTAGATAACTCCTTTGCCTTTTGTTCCTTTGCCAGCAGTCTGGATGGCGCTCTAGCCACTGCTTAGGCACCAGCAGGGGGAGACAGTATCATGTTCTGAGGCTTCCAGGCTCTTAAAAAATTTAAACTCTTCTTTATTTGGAGCAATAGGACCAAAGTGATAGAACAGTGGGTAAGGCATTTGCCTCGCATACAGCCAACCTTATGCTTGGCATCCCATGTGGTCCCCTGAGCATTGCCAATCATGGTGTTCTAATCGGTAGAAATGAGATCATGCCTGTCAGGATAACATGCAGAATTTTTGTTTGTTTTTCTAACCTTATGCTTTGGGGAAATAAAAAAAATACTTGATCACCAAGAGTATGCCACCCGCATGGCAGAACCTGGCAAGCTACCCGTGTCGTATTTGATATGCCAAATACCAGTAACAGTTATGGACCTCATTCCCATGACCTGATGGAATGGTTTGAGGGCTCTTTATGTTCCTGGAGCAAGAAGATGCCCCTGGGCTCTACTAGCATGAGACAGGACATATGGAGATGTTACTGGTGCCCGCTCGAGCCAATTGATGATGAGCGGGAAGACAGTGATACAGTGATTTACTTGGATCCGTTGCCTTGCCTCGTTAGATTATAGAAAAGGAGATGAATTCAGGAAGCTTATTTTAGAAACAGTTGGGAGATAGGTTGGTTGAACTAAGTGGCAGAATAAGGTGTTCCAGGGTAAAAATTGCTCTTTTGGAGACCTGGGTGGGAGACAGCAGCTCAGAGGCTGTCGTGTGCGCAGCCTGCGGGGGGCCTGGGTCTGATCTCCAGCACTGCTGGGAGTGACTCCCAGTGGCAGTCACAGGCTTTAGTTGTGGAGCTTGTATACAACTTTTTGCTTGCAGTGCTCATGGAGGGCACATGTTTGAAAGCTTAGGTGCAATTCTTACCAGGGGCTCACACTTTTCTTTTGCCCCACAAGGCTCACAGCTTTAACTGTTTGAACACAACTGCTTAATAAACAAAGATCTCGGGTATCTTGCCTGAAGGTATTGTGGAAAAGTTACTGAGAGACTTTAAGGGAGTTGGGAAAGGAGCAAATTTGATGACCTTGGTTTGAATTACTCAAACTCAGAGTAAGAATAGAACTTCCATATAACCCAGCAGTTGCATTTCTTGGCATCTACCCTGAAAACATAAACATAAATTCAAGAAGATAATCTGTAGGCATAGCTGTTTTCATTGCAGCAGTTAGTACACTCACCAGATACGGAAACAACAGTAAGATGACTGGATAAAGGAGCTGTGCTGTGTGTACACCAGGGAATACTATACAGCCATAAGAAAAGATGAAATCATACAGTTTGCTCCATCTTGGATGGAACCTCAGGGTATCATGTTTAATAAGCAAAATAAACCAGGGGAGGACAAATATCGGATGATCTCACTCATCTGTGGTATATAGGGAAAACAAGGGAATAGAACCATGACAAACCCTTGGCCTTGGATTACAAGAGATCAGGCAGGGGATGGGGAAGAGGGGACATAGAGAGGCAGACCAGTCATGACCTTACAACAGGTGGTGGACCTTGGGCACACTGGTAGCAGGTGACGTGATGCAGGAACTACAGCAAAACCATAAATGTGAAGTTATGAATGTTGCCGTAACTGCAGTAATAGAAAAATAAAAATCAGAATTTTGTATACTTTCTCAGGGTTTGCGTGCTGGCATTTAATCCAGATTTTAAACGTCGTTGATAGATAGGAGACTGCTATGTTAAGTATTAGAGGACACCTCCATACCTTCTCTGCTACGCTCCTTCTCAGCCGAATCATTTTCCTGTCCAGAGCAGTTCCTGGTTCCTCGTTCCTTGAAACGTGTGTCATTTCTGGATGAACTCCATGAGAAAAATAGATACTATTTTTATCTAAGAGTGTCTAGTGGTTTTTTCCTTCACGAAAGAGGTATTCGTAAAAGGTTCCTGAAACTGAAAACTATATAAGTCTCTCCTCTGAGATTGGCACAGGGTAGAGATAAATTCCTACAACTTTGGGCTTCAAATTCTCTAGGAACCAAGTATTTGAAAAATTCCCTATCAGTAGTAGACTTTGCATTATGCCTTATATATATTTTATTCAGCCTTATATATTTTATATTATGCTTTCATAGCTGGTGTGAGAGAGTTAGGAAACAGGAACCCAGGGAAATGACTTAGTCGACAGTCTATTACCTATTATATTAGAGAACAGAATTTTGTGTCTGGGATTCCAGATGGTCTAGTAATAAAAAAGAACAGGAATGATTTTCATTTCTCTTTCTCTCCTCTCCTCCCCTTTTGTAGGTTTTCAAAACAAAAATAGAGTTGCAATCTTGGCTGAATTGGACAAAGAGAAAAGAAAATTACTAATGCAGAACCAATCTTCAACAAATCATCCTGGAGCTAGGTATTGATGAACAAAATGACTTTTAGATTTAGTGATATAAGAAATGTTTTGGACCCTCCCAAAAAAAAAAACACACCTTAAATTGATTGGTAATGTTTTATATCTTTAACACTGGAATTGTTAAGTTACTTTCTGTTTTCTACTTAGCTTTGAAAATTTAAAATTAAGTTTCAGATGTTTTAATTAAAATCTTATTTTCCTTACAGCCTTTTTTTTTAAAAAAAGAGGGTTTTGTGTCACTTTTATTCATTATAGAAATGATCACTGATGTCGACTAGGCATTCTGCAAAGTAGATAAACTTTAGGCGGCTTAATGATCAGCCTTGAGTCTGCTGCACTCTTGGTTCTTTACCCCCGTGCCCAGCCCTAGCCCTCCCCGCTTCCAGGCAGACTTCTTGAAGGGTTTTCCTGTTCTCCGCTTTCTTAGGTTTTGCTCCTTGTCCTACTGTACTTGGACTTCAGGCTGTCCCCTCTCCCCCGTCCCAGAATGGGTTCCCACCTGGCCATTTGTGGCCTCATTGGTCCACTGAATCAGTGGATCAAAGTCTTCTCCTAGCATTATTTGATACCACTCAGAATCCCTCCCTTTTTTGGGGGTGGGGCGGGGGTAGAACACAGAGATGCTCAGGGGCTGCTCCTGGCTCTGTACTCAGGAATTACTCCTAGTCATGCTTAGGAGACTATATTGGGTGCCAGGGATCGAACCCAGGTTGGCCATGTGCAAGGCAAAAGCACTTCCCACTGTACTATTGCTCTATTACCATCCTCCTCTTAAAAGACTTTTAAAGTCTTTGTAAAGGAGGATAGGGCCAGCAAGATGGTACAGCAGGTAAGGCGCTTGCCTTGCACAGGGCCAACTCAGGTCTCCCTGAGCCCATGTCAGGCGTTATCCCGCAGAGCCGAGAGTTACATCCTGAGCATCTCTGTGTACGGTCCCTCCAAACAAATAAGGACTTGGCCTCTAGCTTTCACTGTTGATTGCCTGGATGTTTTTCTTATTTTGCAGACATTTTGCCACTGCCCATCTTTTGAATATTGCTGTTCTCAGAGTTCTGTTCTAGGCCCAATTTCCTAGTCTGTGTCTGTCTTATTTAAAACGTTTTTTTTCAGATTTTGGGGACACACCCTGCATTTCTCAGGAAATGCTCCTGGTAACGCTCAGAGGACCCTGGAGCAGTGAGGATTGCACGAGGGGCTCCAGCAATGCATGTATTTCAACTCTTTGAAATATCTCCCCAGACACCCTAGTTTGCATTTTTTCACCGGACAGATGCATTCATTTTAGCAGCGGGTCCTTTATGTGTATAAGCCCTTACACATTTGCAGCTGTTGCGTCCTCTGCAAATGGTCTCTGGGATGTCTCCACTTCTGTGTCCCACAGGTATTTCAGGCTTTCTGTGTCTCTTTCCAGCGCTAACTAGCTACTTACTATTCTTGGGCTTTTTTGTTTCTGCGAATGGCCTGGATCTCCTGGTACCCAGAACCATCGCGGTGAAGCTTAATTGTGTGGTATCCCTCCTGCTTCCCTTCCCCAGGCACGTCCCATTCTCTTATGTCTAAGCCTTGATCCCTGCTGATGCCACCCTGTGCCGGGCCACTCCCATTTCTATATTCCCCCGTGGTTCAGCTTTAGAAAACAAATTAATTTTCTCATGGTTCTGAAGGTGCTTATTACTGGCTTATTACTTCCTCATCAAGACACTGAACGAACGGTTTGAGGCTCTTCATATTCCTCTTCGTATGCCTATAGCCCAATGGCATATGAAGCAAGCAGATGTAATTGGGCTACACTGGCACGTGATAGGGTCAAATGGAAATGTTACTGGCGCCTGCTTGAGCAAATCAATGAATAACGGGATGTCAAGTGATCTGAAGGTGCTTAAGTAGGCCCCATATCAGGGTCAGAGAGAGTTCAGGGGTCCCTGAGCATTGCCAGGAGCAGCCCCTGAGCGCCACTGGCTGACTCAGACCCCTACCTCGCCTGGCTGCCCAAAAAAACTGGCACCAGCATGGTCAGTTCCTGGTGAGACCCTCTTCCTGATCGCAAACAGTTACCTCTCGTGGTCTGTCTGTCCTTTCTTTCCTTGTCTGTCCTTGTCTTTCAGGCCTTTCCATAGATATCTGGTGCTTTCTTCATCTTTAAAAAAGTTCCCTTTTGGGGCGGAGCGATAGCCCAGCAGGTAGGGCGTTTGCCCTTGCCGCGGCCGGCCTATGCCGGTCGGGTTCAATCCCCGGCATCCCATATGGTCCCCGAGCACCGCCAGGAGTAATTCCTGAGTGCAGAACCAAGAGTAACCCCTGAGCATTGCCGGGTGTGACCCAAAAAAAAAAAAAAAAGTTCCCTTTTTTTGGTGTGGGAGTGGTAGGACAGAGGGTCGGGTGCTTGTCTTTCATGCCGACTTAGGTTTGATCCCCAGTAACTGCTGAGGTTCCTCCAGCTCTTCCCAGAGTGACCCCTGAGCGCAGGGCCAGGACCAAGTCAGGTGCCCCCTCAAATAAAGCAAAAGCGAAACTTTTTTTTCTTCTTTTGTGCTTTTTGGGGATAGTTTTCTGCCTTATCTTCTTTTTTCTTTTCTTCTTCTTCTTTTTTTTTTGCTTTTTTGGGTCACACCTGGCAATGCTCAGGGGTTTCTCCTGGCTCCTCCTGGCTCTGCACTCAGGAATTACTCCCGGTGGTGCTGGAGGAGCCATATGAGATGCCGGAGGATCGAACCCCGATGGCTTGGGCCGGCCACGTGCAAGGCAAATGCCCTACCCACTGGGCTATCTCTCGGCCCCTCTGCCTTATCTTCTGGTTCACTGCTTTGTTCCTCTGCTTCTGTTATTCTTCTGCTTCGTTTCTTTATTTTATTTTTTTCTTTTTATGTCACACCTGGCGATGCTCAGGGGTTACTCCTGGCTTTCCACTCAGGAATTACTCCTGGCCTCCTGGCAGTGCTGGGAAACCATTTGGGATACCGGGATTGAATCCAGATTGGTTGTGTGTGAGACAAATGCCCTCCCCTCTGGACTATCGCTCCGGTCCCACCTTTATTGTTTTTAATTTCTTTTTCTCTATTCTTTAGAGGTCGTCTTCTGGTACTTTTTCTTTCTCCAGTTAGTGAACAGCCTAGTCGTCATCACTTTGACCTCTTCATCCGGGGGATTAGAGGCTGCCTGTGTTTGGGTTCTTTCCTGGGCTTTAGGAGTTTGCTGTTAGTGCAGCCGGAACCGTCTGGCACTGTGGATGCCTCCCAGGTTAGGGCTGGATGGATGTCCTGGGGGTGGGGGCAACACTCCCTCTGGATGGGGTGAGGAGCCTGCCAGGGGGCTGCTAGGGCTTTACCTGGCTCACCTGGGGACCGGCAGGGTGGAACCAACAGTCATCTTATCCTTTCTGTCTCTGTGGTCTCTGGCCTTTCCTGAATCTGCGCTGTGGAAGAGCAAACTCTCTCATGCTCTCTTCCGGTCTTTGGGCCACACCTGTGAGTGCTTAGGGGGTCACTCTTGGCTCTGCACTCAGGAGTACTCCTGGGGAGCTTGGGAGACCATCTGGGATATGAACCCGGCTCATGTAGAGAAAGGCATAGGTAAGTGCCCTGCTGTCAGTGCTGTCTCTTCAGCCCCTCACACTCCTCCCAGCTCATTGCTGAGGCAGTGCTTGGGGGGTCATACAGCTCCAGGCTTGGAACCCAGCATCCTGCCCAGAGCCGTCCTCTCTTCATTACTTGCCTCAGTGCCTCTTGTTTCCTCACTGAATTTCCTGTAATCTTAATTCCTCTTAAATACTTTTATCATTGTGTCAGTTAGGGTATTTCATGATGGAAATAACAGGAAACCATCAACACTGGCATAAGTGTCCAGATGTATATTAGCTAGGAGTGTAAGGGGAAGATGGTTCCAGAATGTCGGCAGAGAGCCCACATCCTCTCACTTCCCCTTTCTGCCTTCTTCCATGGGCCAGCGGTTCGCTAGCGGTCAGTCTACAATGGCTTTAGTTTTTTTTGTCCCTAAACAACCACCTACGAAGAGGCAGAAGCCAGAAAAGTTCCT
The DNA here is from genome assembly GCA_021461705.1 of Cryptotis parvus. NCBI lineage: Eukaryota > Metazoa > Chordata > Mammalia > Eulipotyphla > Soricidae > Cryptotis > Cryptotis parvus. The sequence goes on along the minus strand of JAJIBD010005200.1, from coordinate 120,230 downwards.
TTCCTGTGTGACTTTGTAGGCGTGAGGAAAGTGCTTCCGGGAGCCTCTCCCACAGACCGCCTCTCGGTCTCACTGGCCAGAACCAGCACCTTGCTCTTGCCTAAATCAGAAACCATCGGAGCAAAGGGCACTGTCTTACATCTGCATTCACCCACAAGTAGGGACAGCCGCTGATAACCCCTAACCCAGGTTCAGCCAGGAAGAAGAGAAACAGAGTGGTTGTCGAGGCGTCCAGCACTGCCCGCCATTGTCTGGGCTTTCTGAACTCTAGTGTAGAATTTGGGGCCAATCACACAGTTTTGATGATGCTCGTGGAAAGTTTCCTGCACTCAGGAATTACTCCTAGGGACCGGAGGCGATAGCACAGTGGGTAGGGCATTTGCCTTGCGCGGCCAACTTGGGATTGATCCCCCGCATCCCATATGGCCCCCCGTATGGGGGGTCAGAATGACCTCTGCATTCCTTCCTTTCTCCCTCCCTCCCTTCCTTTGCCAATCCCAGCTGTGCTCAGGGCTTACTCCTACCTCTGTGCTCAAGGATCACTCCTGGTGGACTTGGGGAACCCTAGAGGTCCCGGGATTGAACCCAGGTAATCTGCGTGAAAGGCAAGCGCCTTACCTGCCGTCCCTGCCCTGACGTATTTCACTATCCTCTTCGTATGCTGGCACCTGTCTTCCCTCCCAGCTTCATTTTTTAGCTAGTCCACGTCACCCCTCCCCAGCCCTCCCAACCAGCCCAACATCGATTTCTCCAATCACGCCACATTCTTGGGCTCCAAGTCTCCGCATGCTTCACTTTCTGCTTGAAACATGCAACTCTTCCATTTTTGCTTGCACTTATAACTCTGTGTAGGACTTGGGGTGGTTTCAGTCTGCTTGAAAGTTGGGACTGTCTAATTATCAACCAGAAAGAGATCATTTGAAGTTCCAGTAAAGAATAGAGACTTTCGGGGCCGATGCGATAGCACAGCGGGTAGGGCATTTGCCTTGCACACGGCCGACCCAGGTTCGATCCCGGCATCCCATTTGGTCCCCTGAGCACCGCCAGGAATAATTCCTTTTTTTTTTTTTCTTTTCTTTCTTGGATCATACCCTGCCATGCTCAGAGGTTACTCCTGCCTTTCTGCTCAGGAATTACTCCTTGTAGAACTCGGGGACCATATGGGATGCTGGGGATCAATCCCAAGTTGGCGCGTGCAAGGCAAATGCCCTACCCACTGTGCTATCGCTCCGGCTCCTAGGAGTAGTTCCTGAGTGCAGAGTCAGGAATGCCTAATCCCTGAGCATCACCGGTGTGACCCAAAGAGCAAATTTAAAAGGAAACAAAAACAGAAACTTTCTTCTTATAATTCATGTAGAGAGTGGGAGAATGGGGGGAAGAGATACTCTGGAAGGTCTCGTTTCTAAAGCCGTGTGAAGAACGTATCAGGAGAGCTCGGTTCATCAGTAACCAGTATTTCCCTTTGTAGCATCGCTCTCTCGAGACCCTCACTCAACAAGGACTTCCGCGACCATGCGGAGCAGCAGCTCATCGCCGCCCAGCAGAAGGCCGCGCTGCAGGTGAGCCCTGTGCAACGCAATCTGGTCCCCTGGGGACTGCCTCCTACTTGGGTACCAGCACCGTTCCCGGTTTGTATTGTAATGGAGCCATGTCAGTAAAAGTGTGCCTGCCGCGGTTTGCTGGCCTCCAGTCACGCCCCAGAGGATTGGAAGGACCAGTAGAGCAGGAACGAAACTCTCGATTATGGGGGCTGATGTGATCACGATTGATTCTGTGCTGTACCCGGCAAGGAGTTGCCTGTGCACAAAGGAATTTAGGACATTGACGGGCTCAAGGGGCTGAGCAGCGTTTTCAATGTGGGGTCTGGCTTAGAGCCCTGGCACCGCACAGTCCCCAGACAGATTTGAGAATGGCCTCTGCGCACTGCCAGGTGTGCCCCGCGCAAACAACAACAACAACAACAAAGACCTTCGGATATCTGGGTGGTCAGAATAATCTTCAAAGCTGAACTGCCCGGCAGCCCTGCTTGAGACCCCTCCAAGAAACTGGGAAACTGCTCTGCCTTCTTTTCCCTCTTCACTTTTGTCCTAAATTCCAGAGGAGAGGGACTGACCTTCCTAGTAACAGAACATGTGTCTCTAGATTTTTATTTTGTCATGCTGACGTATCCCTGTGACAGTCGCACTGGTTTGATTTTGGGCCAGGGCAGGCCAGTCCCTGAGGCGCGGGCACAGGGCCGGGAGTCCAGGGCTCACACGTGCCAAAACATCACCCTGTGTTGTTCGGCTGCAGCGCCACACTCAGGTCCTCACAGGCTACCCCGGCGCGGTGCTTGGCGGCTCTCCCGGCTGTGTGTGGGAACCAGGCTATGCTGGGAGTCCAAGCTGGGGTCTGAGCATACAGAATCGTGCTGTGCCTCTCTGTGAGCATCTCTCTGGCCTCCTCACTGTTTTTACTGGTTGGAATCTTATTTTTTTGGCTATTTGGGGCTACGTATGGCATGCTCAGGGGTTATTTCTGGATCTGTACTCAGGAATTACTCCTGGCAGGCTCAGCGGGGACCATATAGGATGCCGGGGATCGAACCCAGGTCGACCACGTGAAAGGCAAAACGCCCTACCTGCTCTTCTATGGCTCTGGCCCCTGGAATGCTTTTAAATGGGCCGCATGCCGATGCAGGACACTACCCCTTACCATGAGAATGTGATCTTCCGTTTAAAAATGATGATTTTCCATGTGATAAAGTTTTAGTATTGCACAGGTCTTGGAGAACTGAAGATTCTTTTTTTAAATTAATTTATTTTTAATATTTTCTTATACCACTGTGAGATATACAATTACAAAAATGTTCATAAGATGTTCATACTTGGTTTCGGTCATACAGTGTTCCAGCACCCATCCCTCCACCAGTGCCCATTTCCCACCACCAATGTCCCAGATTCCCTCCCCCTCCCCAGCTTGCCTCTATGGCAGGTTCTTTATCTCTTTCTCTTTTCTCTCTTCCTTCCCTTCCACATTGTGGATTACATACATACATTAAGCTTTTTGCCTGTATTTAATGCTGGAGAACTGAAGATTCTCGAGACCCTGGATGAGACATTACTTAAGCTTTATAAATCTGAGGGTCTCAGGATTAGAAAGGGTATTAAATCCATCTCACTATAGATGACTTGAAACGTCTTCCTTCAGGACAGAGAAATCACTGGTCGTTTTATTATTTATTTGCATTTCACAATCTACAAAATCTTAGGATCTTCGTCACCAGGACAACCCCGTTTCCGCTTCCTCCCCTCTTCTGCCCTTCCTCCTCAGGCTCCTGCTTTATTGAGCAAGACCAGAGGACTTTCGGTCCTTTATTGCTGGTTTCCCCCTGCCCAGGGACAAAATAATTCATGCCTCGGCTTATTTATTGACTGAAGAACTCCAGGGGAGAGAGTGGGCTCGTAAATGAATACTCGGTGTAATCTGTTAATATCAGTCCTTTATTGTTGTCCACTCCTGTGTATTAAACAAAATTAGCAACATAGAAACTGATTTTTAAAATGAATTTGGTCTCAGGCACTCAAAGGATAAGTAACTTGAATCCCTGGCAGAATTGCGACTCCTAATAGCTTCATTTTTTTTTTGTCTGTTTCAAACACCCCTAGCATGCCCACGCACACTCGTCTGGGTACTTCATAACTCAAGACTCCGCATTTGGGAATCTTATTCTTCCTGTCTTACCTCGCCTGGACCCAGAATGAAGACAATAATTTGTAATGAAAATGACTTTGTCACACCAGATGCCAAAGCTACTGTCACTCAGTACTAGCCAAACTGTGACTTTCAGAATTTTGGTGGACTTCGCTATTTTTCGCTTTGTTAAAAGAAAGGTATGTGTAAGTGAAAGCCACAAAGGAGGGTGTCAGGATGCCCCAGGAGCTGTCTTCTTGAGAAGATGATTATGTTACCTGTGACTGTAACTTTTTTTGTGTTGCAGTTTGATTTTTAACTCGAAATCAGACTGCGAAAACTCACCTCCCTGTTTCCAAGTCATTGAACTGACTCTATATATCATGTCTACAATGGACTTTCAAGAATCATTTATAGTACTTTCAAGAAACAAGGGTGCTTTTAAAAAATGTGAACCTATAGGCTTAAAAGTTACCTTAATAATTCACAAATTAGTCGTTTATAGATTTGATATCAGTGTACCTTTTAAGTACGTAATCAGCATATTATTCTGAAATACTCCTTAACTCATAACTAGTTCCCTCTATTCACAGTCTTAACCCCAAATAAGTCTGGATCACCAGTCTTAAACATCTTTTATAAATCTCTGCCACTATAAATGATGTGACTAGAATGCAAGTAACAATGATGATATAAGAATGTGGCTTTTCACATTTGTACACGCTCCTATTGGTGTTACTCCCTAAATGGTGTGGCTGTCTGTGGTCTGTCTGTGCTGATTAAATATATATGAAAGTGGAGCCCCTTTTAATTACTTCAAGGAGGAGTTGCTTAAACAAGTTGCTCACCCACATACCCTGAACAGCGCCTGGTGTCAGAGATTCTCCTAAGTAATGAGTGGGAGAGCACAGCTTCACCTTGGAGCCCTGGTTGAGTCCAGCTCTGCAAAAAGGAGGGAAAAAAAATGCACGCCTCGCTGCTCTATCCTAGTCCTTCAAAATCAAACTACGGGTTAAAGAATGTACTTTTTGTGATAGATACTTATACATCCATGGAGCTTATAGGTATTCAACATAGAGGTCATTTAGCTAAAATCTACATTTAGGGACCAGAGCGATAGTACAGCGAGCAGGTAGGGGTTTGCTTTGCACGCGGCCGACCCAGGTTCCATCCTCAGCATCCCAGTATAGTCCTCTGAGCACCGCTAGGTATAATTCCTGACTGCAGAGCCAGGAGTAATCTTTGACTATCTCCGGCTGTGACCCAAAAAGCAAAAAAAAATAATATAATGATAATCTACATTAAACAAACTTTTCATAGGATTTAAATGATGTATTAGATGATACCAGAGATACCAAATTTTTTTTTAAATAACTATAGCTGAACTCATCTTGGCCTGGAATCTCTGCCTTCTGGTAAGATAAGGTTCAAGCTTAAAAATCCAGTCCAGGGACCGGGTGACAGCACAGTGGTAGGGTGTTTGCCTTGCACCGTGCCGACCCGAGTTCGATTCCCCGGCATCCCATATTGTCCCCAGGCACCGTCAGGAGTAAATCCTGAGTGCAGAGCCAGGAGTAACCCCTGAGCATTGCCGGGTGTGACCCAAAAAGCAAAAAAAAAGAAAAAAAGAAGAAAAAATCCAGTCGGGTTAACATTTAATGAACATTCGTCTCCCGTTGCAGAGAGCATTTTTCTCCCCCCTTCTCTATTAGAGACCCACACAGCCACCTCTTACCCAAACTCATTGCAGCAAGAGAGACAGTTCCAGCCAGGCTGGTGTTTAGAGTATTCCTCTTGAGAAGTCACCCACTTTGCATTTGGGTGAGGGCAGTCTGTCCCCACCGGAACGGTCACTCACCACACTGATGCCCTTCCTTCTTCCGGGCCTCGGACTCCTCTGCCAGCTGCTGGGACCGTCCAGCTCTTCTCTGGTCCGAGTGTCTCACCATGTGATCTGTACTCGACTGGCCTGGCTCTACAAATCCACTAATTGTAGGGAGATAAAAAGTATTGGGATTTACAGTCTTTATACTTTGAAGTCTACCGAGTACCTGCCTTCTGTCATCCAGGGAGAGATCTGGTTTCAGTGGTAGCTTTTCTGGTCTCGGCCTCATAAGGAAGATGCGGCCCGAATCCTGCCCTTTCGGCTGCAGTGCTTCCCCCCCATCCTCCGTGAGTCACTTAGAACTTCCATAAAGTTCTAAAGCCCCGACGTGCTTGTTAGGGTCACTGTGTAAAGCGCCCAGCTGAGTGGGCGAGGAGCCGGAAGCCTGCATGTGTGAGTGCCCAGGAGCAGCTACTTGGAGCACGGGGGTGTTCTTCAGGGATCTCTGTGGATCTGAGCCCTGCTGTGGTGTTACCTGGCAGACGAGGGTGGAGCTACTCCAGGGAAAGGTCAAGATTTCATCTTCAAAGCAAAACAGCAACAGATGGTTGTGAGGCTGATGACAGGGAAGGTGTCAGTGAGAAGCCCAGACAGGAGGTTTGAGCAGTGGCCTCCCTTGACTTGGGTGAGCTGGGGTAAGTTCCTCACCTGTCTTGACATGTTTCTTCTCTTGTCTGTCATACAGGAGCAGCCCAAACGTTGCTCGCTTCGTAATTCTCAAGACGGGTGCATTTAACAGGCAGGCGTCAGCCCGTTAATGAATTGAGACGCCATCTTCATGGCTTACTGGGGTATGACCAGCTTTTTTATCTTGGAAAAATAAAATCTCTGAGGGCATTAGAAGTAGTAATTCAAGGTCTTGTATGAATCTTCCTGAGTCTTCTGTTTACTGTGAGCTTTGTTTACTGTCTTTGAGGACTAGAACCTGCGCTTCCCCCTCCTGCGTCTGTTCACTGCTGTATTCTGTGCAGGATAGTATTTGGCGTATAGTAGTTGGTGAAGACCTACTTAATTTGACCTGGGTCACGATGTATAATTTTTATTGTGAAAAAATTTTGAAAGCCACTGCGAAATAATACAGATGATAGTGCTTTGTATGATTCTGAATAAAAGCGAAATGACTCAATATCAATAACTTCAAGAGCAAGGCTCCCCCCCATCCCTTCGCAAACTCTGATACGCTTCTGTTGTTGCTTCACTTTGGCATTAGAGATCTGTGATTGGCATGAGTTAGGACCCTCTGAGGCTTTTGTTTTCTCAAGTATGATTATGCTGAGAATTGAAGGTCAGCAGATAGAACATTCACAGTTCAGCCTCAGTTTGAAATCAGCAAAACTAAGTTCACCCCATCTGAATGCACTAAACCTATTATTGAGTGAGAGACTTTAACACTCTGTATATCCAATAATTGGTGATTTTCCCCCTTTTTTATTTAATAGCAACTTCTAAAATGGTGCATAAAAACATAAATAGTCCAGGGACTGGTGATAGTAGTGAGTAGGGTGCTTGCCACGCATGCGGCCACTAACTCTGGTTTAATCCCTGATGTCCCAGATGGTCCCCCAAACCCTCCAGGTTTGATTACCAGGCACAGAGCCAGAGTAAGCCCTGAGCACTGCTGGGTGACACCCAGCACAACACAAAAATGTCGTTCAGAGAGAATATAATGGGCAGGATGCTTGCCTTGCACATACCTGACCTGGGTTTGATCCCTGGTACCCTTAAGGTTCCCTGAACCCTGCCAGGAGTGACCCTTGAGCACAGAGCTAGGAACAAGCCCTGAGCACCTCTAGTAATGGTCCCCAAACAAAAGCAGAAATGTCCATGTTGGGACCGAGCGATAGCACAGCCGGTAGGGGCATTTGCCTTGCAAGCAGCCGACCTAGGTTCAATCCCCGGCATCCCATATGGTCCCCTGAGTACCGCCAGGAGTAATTCCTGAGTATAAAGTCAGAAGTAACCCCTGAGCATCGCCAGGTGTGACCCAAAAAAGAAAAAAAAAAAGTTCATGTTGCCATCCCTTGGGAGAATTCTATATAAGTGTTGATTAATATTAATTAATACTTTTGGTTTGTTTTTGGATCATGTATGGCAATGCTCAGAGGTTACTCCTGACCCTGCACTCAGGAACCACTCCTGATGGCGCACAGGGACTGTATCAGACGCCGGGGATGCTTGGTCGTGGGTAAGGCAAGTGCCCTACCCACTGTACTATCTTTCCAGCCCCAGTACTAATCCTTATTTTTTTTTTTGGGGGGTCACACCTGGCAATGCTCAGGGGTTACTCCTGACTCTCTGCTTAGGAATTTCTCTTGGTGGTGCTCGAGGGCCACATGGGATGCCGGGATCAAACCTGGGTCAGCTGCATGCAAGGCAAATGCCCTCCCCACTGTAGCATCGCTCCGGCTCCCCCAATCTTAAGGGAAATCCCAGTTGTCAGATGTATAAGCACCAAATCACTATCACACTTTTTGTTTCGTCTTTTTGGGTCACACTTGGCAGTGCCAGGCAGCCAACACAGGCCTCCCTTTATGCAAACGGACTCACATTTACATTGGTAAGAGTTTAGTCTTTTCACCTCTGGTGCAGGGAACGCAGCATTTCTGCAGTAAAACAATGACAACTAGACATTCCTGTTTTAGTGGGTGTTTCTGTGCTGTACCTAGTGGTGCTGGGAGTGGGTGTCCCTACTACAAAGAGAGGCCATGGAGTGCTGGGGATTGAACCTGGGACTCCTGCGTACAAAGCCTGCGCCCAGCCTGCTGAGCAGTTTCTCTGGTCATGACTTAATTATAATTACCACGCATTGTTCTAAGGGCTGGGATATATTGTTTTACTTCATCCTCAGCACAACCTTATAAGGTAAGTACTGTTACCCTCTTACAGAGATGAAGAAATGACAGGAAGGTCAAATAACTTTCCATGGACATAGAACCAAGAAGAGGCATAACGAGGTTATACCCAAGTCGTTTGATTCTAAGAACCTTGCTTTAAAAAAAATGTTGCAATAAATTTAAGGGGGAAAAGAGTTGAAGAAAATATCAATAGTACATGGTCATCATAAACAGTCAAAGAGGTTCAACATGACCGATGCTTGGAAAACAGCCCTGAGAGGCTAGTTCTATTGAGAAATTGAGCAGTGAGTGGGCCAGTGAAAAACCGGAGTAGACAGTACATAAATGAGCATCGTAAGAATACAGGAAGAGGGGCCGGATAGCCCAGCGGGTAGGGCGTTTGCCTTACACGCGACCGACCCGGGTTCGATCCCCGGCATCCCATATGGTCCCCCAAGCACCACCAGGAGTAACCCCTGAGCATTGCCGGGTGTGACCCAAAAAAGCAAAAAAAAAAAAAAAAAAAAAGCCAGGAAGAAAGGCATCAGATCACGCCATCCCTGCCTGGGGAAATTCTTATTTTCCTTTCCCTTCTGAGTCACTATCCCCGGACACAGTTAACAGCCAACCAGGAGAAGGCACTTGCTCTTAACTGTTAAAATGTATTGGGGCGGGGACAGGAGATTCTCATAATGTCCTAAAAGATTCACCGGGTTCCTCAAATTTGGCCAAACTCTTCAGCATTATTACATAGTCAGGTGTATTAGAAATGTGCTAAATGACTTTCTTGATTGCATTTCGAACATTCCAACAGCCGAGTACATTGTAAATACCCCAGCAGGAGTTTTTATTTCTCCTCCTTCTATCTTTGGGATCCCAGGAGAAATAGAAGAATCTGGTTTATTGCTGAAATATCTTGTTTAATGTCGCATGCACTTCCCTGGTGCCTTCCCAGCTAGAATGGCAGTGAAAATGGTCTTAGACAGAGGCAGGCACGAACCAGGGAAATGGAAAGAGATGGAGGTGCTGTGGGGTTGGAGCACAGCCCAGCGGGCCACAGGTACAGGTTCTAATCTGGGAGTGGGCCGTTAAAAGGTGAGGACCAGACTCAAATCCACCAAAAGTGTGGCTCACAGCAGATTCCCTCAGACAGCAGGAAGGAGCCCCCCCCCCCGTGAGAGGGAGGCGTACCCCTGCTTCCATGGCGGCTGCTGGCTCTGGTTCTCTTGAAAGTGGCCAACAGCTGAGCATTTCTGGACTGGCCGTGGCGGCCTAGTGGCTGTGTGTGACTGACAGCCTGGCCCACACGGGGCCCCTGAAGAACAGATCCCAGCTCTCTGTGCCCACATGCAGTTGCCACACGCTGCTGGGACCAATACCCCAACTCCTACCGATCTACACTTGGCACTTAAGGGAGAGGAAAAGTAAGTTTGCAGTCATTAACGTTGAAGAAGTCGGATTGCAAGCTGTCACCCAGGTCTCATGGTTCTGGCCCGTGCAGCTCAGCCCGCATTTTCACTGAGTACCGTCTAGGGCACAGCTGTCCATGCCCCCATCCCTGGGCTGTTTGGCCTGAAAAATGTTTTCATGACGTCAGGCCTATGAGACAGGTCTATCAACCAACATTTGCTGATTCTCTATTTTATTTTTTAAACTTTGGGGTCACATCCGGCAATGCTCAGGGTTAGTCCTAGCTCTGCACTCAGAAATTAATCCTGGAGGTGCTTAGGGGACCATATGTGGTGCCAGGGATCAAACCTGGGTCAGCCGTGTGCAAAGCAAATCTGTACCTACTGCACAATTGCTTTGGCTCCTTTCAAAACAACCTTTTTTTTTGCACCCTCCAGATTCAGTTGAGACCTGAGTGGGGTTGAGAACACAGTTTAAGAGGACAGAAGATCTTATCTGTGCTAGCCTGCAACATTCCTCCTCTCATCTGGAAGACTTTGTGGCCATAGAGAGAAGGGTTGTGGTGTTTCTAGTGGGGGAACTTTTTGTTTTGGGATCATTCTGGGCAGTGCCTGGGATTCACTCCCACCATTCAAGGAGAACATCTAGTGCCAGCCAGGGTCCGAACCTGGGACGCCTTAATACAGAGCATATGCTTTAGTCTTTTGAACCCGGCCCCATTACAGGAGCTTGTGTGTGTGTGTGTGTGTGTGTGTGTGTGTGTGTGTGTGTGTGTGTGTGAGTGTGTGTGTGCGCTAAGCTCTGCCTTATAAAAACACAAATGAGGCAGAGAAATAGGACAGTTGTTTTGCAGACAGCCAATCTGGGTTCGATCACCAGCATCCCATATGGTCCCCTGATTACTGCCAGGAGTAATTAGTGCAAAGCCAGGAGTAACCCCTGAGCACCACCAAGTATGGAGTATAATCTCAAAACAAAATTCTAGTGCTAGAGTATTTAGACCAGTCATTTTTTGTTGTTGTAACTTGTTTTAAAATGGTGATTTATAGTCTAAAAAAATGTTTCTAAGACAATTCCACTTAAAAAAACAAACTACTTGTATAGGAAGTATTTTTCCTATACTTACTTTTTGTTCTCTATCAAATGATTTTATAGAGAATAGTACATTCCTACTTTCAAAGCTTGTAGAAGTAAATATATCCCCCCAAATCACAATCATTTAATAAGCAGAAACCATGAATTGGTGGCACTGATACAATGCCCAGTATGCGCTCCTTGAGAGCTTTCCACCAGTTCTGAAGTGTTCAGTGGTGATACTCCCATTCACGACCAGAGGGAGAGACAGCCAGTACCCACACCCAAAGTTTTAGCTCAGGAGTCCAGCCTTTGGCACAGAACTGCACCAGACGGCTCACACGCAAGATCCGAAAGAAATCACTTCCAGATACAACCAAAACTCCTCCCCCCCAAAAAAAAAAAAAAACCCCTCAGAAACAACCATACACACTGCTGATCAAGTGATAACCAAGTTACTTTAATAAAACAGACATAAAATATGTTAATATTTTTATTTTCAAAAATCTGGATCAAACAAGCTGCAAGTACATAAGTCAACCCAAACAATGACAACTGAAAAAAGAAAATAAACCAAAAACAACCCAACATATCAGAACCCTGCAAACTGGAAAGACTCCACTAAACTATCAACTAGTGGGCTGGACTGGGCGAACCAGAACATCCCTTCCAAGTCTAACATTCATGACATAAAACATCACATTGCGCGGTCCTTCCCACATGCTCAGACGAGTCTGCATGTGGCCGCACCCTGTGGGAAGAAAGACAAGATTGAAACAGCACAATAAAATCATCCGAGGTTCTGACCATGTGCGACATCATTTGGAATTGTTTCCAGTGTTAAGGAGCTATGCACGTCCTCTTCCACACTAATAAACACCTCTCCAGAACAGTGAGAATGTTAGGAGCGTTTCATTGCTCTCATCTGGAACATAGAGCCACAGAGAAAACATTAACACTGTAAGCAAGCGCATCAGAGGCTCTTACAGAAGCAGTTACAGCGAACAGACTGTAGCGGTCATGGCCAGGCAGAGGCCCCCTGAGGTAGGTCTACTAGGAACCTGTCCAGAGGAGTCCCTGCCTGGGAGAGGTGCCGGAATGGAAAACCAAGTGAACGCCAAGCAACGCAGTAAAGATTCTATTGCTTCTTTTAAAGCAAACGTGCTGGTGGTGCTGGAAATGTAACTTAGAGATTAAGTGGAAAAGACAACTCGGGGACAGACAAAACATTACCGAGGAGCATTAAGGCCAAGGATACTGGACAGTCCTGCGTGTTCAAGTCCTTCCAGGGCACGCAAAAGAAAACCCAAACAAAGCGGGCTGCTTTCATTCTCACCCGCAGTCTCCAGGAGCTTCTTGCTTTCTTCCTTCCTACTGGTTCTATTCCATTAATATGAGAATTCAAAAACTGTTCCATAAAACCTCCAGTTTTCATGAACTAAGGGCAGAGTGTCGCTGCTCCAGGCTCCTGCCCTGATGCTGAAACGGAACTTTTCTTGCATTAGTACTCTCAGAAAAGCTTCACTCGTTTCTAATTACGTCGGAACCCAGCTAGATGAAAATTTCCTAATTCTCTACAGGCTGTTAGTTCTAAGTTTGAGAAGTACAGGCGGGTGTCCACACACTCCTAACCCAGATGGTCACTCCCCAAAACAAAGGCTGGCTGTCTCTTCACTTTTTCTCGGGGGAAGCTGTGGGCTTTTTTCCAGACAATATTTCACATGGTGGTAGGCGAGAATTCAGAACCATCTAGTGTGTAGAAAATCTATATGAAGTGTTTATTTGGACATAATGATCATGTGTTTCTTTGGAAATAAAAATGAAAAAACATGATAGTGTGGATTCTTTTCAGGAACATCTATAGCTCACCGGGTTGGCCACTTTTATGAACCACTTCTAGTTTGATTATCTAGCTAGAAGCACGCCTTTTTTCTACTGGGAATGACTTGATGTTTAATAACCCAGAAACTTTTGAGATTACATTAAGCACAATTAAAAAGGAAAAGAAAAAAAAGCTTTGTAGGCTACAGTCCCATATAAGAATAGTCTATAGTTTATTTCCTGAATGCTTGTTCTAACTAAAAATATTTCTGTATCTTAAATATAAAATGTATAAAATTTCGAGGTCATAAAATTTCCTTACTTCCTGTTATTTGCTAGGAGAGAAGCCGATAGCCAGAATAACTTTTTTTTTCCCTTTTGGGCAGTGATGAGGGACAGAGGGAGGTTGGGCCCCACACAGCAGTGCTCACGGGTCACCGTTAAAGTATCTGGCGGGGGCGCGGAGCGATAGCCCAGCGGGTAGGGCGTTTGCCTTCGCGCGCGCCGGCCCGTGCCGGCCTGGGTTCGATCCCGGCATCCCATATGGTCCCCGAGCACCGCCAGGAGTAATTCCTGAGTGCAGAGCCAGGAGAAACCTCTGAGCATCGCCGGGTGTGACCCCAAAAAAAAAAGTATCTGGGGGATCATATATAGTCTGAGAATTAAATCAAATTCCTGCATGCAAGGAGAGCACCTTAACCCCTGTACTACCTGTCACTGGAATCCCTTATTTCCTGGTACTGGTTACTTTCTGACTGAATGCCTCTGAGATTTTTGTTTCTCTGGCAGATTAAGTATCTTGCTAAAAGATGTGCTTAGTTGATATAAATCTCGTTCTTTAGCTTTGCTTAAGTTTGTTTCTATTTTCATTGTATTCAGGGAGATTCCATTTGTATTGCCTATTTTTGTTTCTCAATGTGATCTTTCCATTAGCAAAGCAAGAATCAGTAATGTTAGGGAGATACACACATTGCCAAGGTCACTTTCTCTACTGCACAATGGCACTTGTCTGTGGTCTGAATCTCTGACCCAACACCATGCATAAAAATTCACTATCATTGGATATTTTATTATCTGGTTTCTGCCCTTATCTCAGAACACTTCTTCTCAGAATGCACTGCCTCTCACGGACTATTTTCTTTCTTTCATTTCACAATCAGCGTGACACCTTGAGTCTTGGGCTGAGTGAAGAGATGAGGCCGCAGGGCAATGTACCTAACATGGTCCAATCTTGTTTGTTTGGGGGCCACATCTGGCTGTGCTCAGGATTTTACTTCTGGCTTGGCTCAGGGATCACTGCTGGTGCTTAGAGGACTGTATGCAGTACTGGGGACCCACACTGGGTTAGCCACATGTAGAATCTGAGTCTTACCTGCTGGACTCTCTACAGCCCTCATTCTAGTCTTTTATTTCAAGGCCTCCAATTCATGAGGTGTTTCCAAGGAAAGCACTGGAGATTTTGCCTGCACCCTGCTCCCCTACTGCATAATGAAACCAGTGTCTTCTAGATCCCGGAATTGGGTCTGGGTCACTTTCTGAGCCTCAGGGGTGTCTTTATGGGCTGCAACACTATTTTTGAAGACTGAAAACAAAATGCTCTGAGAGAATACAAGGAACAATGGGCTATGTTTATACACAATGTGATGAGGGTATTTTAGGCTGAAGATGATAAAAATCCACTGACACAGATTTAAATTCAATGGTTCAATCTTATGAACAGCTTTGTAACTGTATATCTCATGGTGGTATAATAAAATATTAAAATAAATAAATAAATAAAATGTCGGGACCTGACCCGGTCACAGGAAAAAATAAAATTCAATGGTTCAAAACCAAAAGTGTAACTGCGATACAGGTTTGGAAGCTGTTTACATATAAGGCAATCCACCAATGTTCACAGAGTTTAAAAAATTACATTTAAAAAAGAAAACAAACAGTACCAATCTGTGTTTAAAAAATAATAAAGGAACAATTGATAAATCATTAGAATTAAAAAAAAACTGGCGTGGACATTTGCCCTTTTTGTGAAATGAGAGTAATTTTGTTTATTGTGTAAAGGCAGTAGATCTCAATAGACGGTCAAATTTATACTCACTCATAGAAGGCAAGTGAGCGCAACAAGAACGAATGAAGGATACCAAGTATGGTTTGAGAAATGAGCCAGTTCTCCCCCAAACAGAAGCTGTGTTTAATTTTCAAGGCTCTGTGATAATGAGTCTCTGTGGGCCAAACTAAAGGCAGTTTTGTCCAACTGACTGAGCACTGCAATTGTAGACCTGGGTTCTTCTGTCTACTTGTTAGTTTTTCAGTAGGTAAATAGGAATAAATGAGTTCAACTTTGCAGAACTGTCTTAAGAATTAAATAAGAGAAGGACTAGGGATACAGCCCAGTGACAGAGCACTCGTCTTGCATTGAGAGGCCTGGGTTTGTTCCAAGAACTGCCAAAAAAATAATAATAATAATAATAAATAAATAAGAGAAGATGGGCTGCTCCCAGAAAGCACTAAGCAGAGAGTATTAGATAATCTGAACTGTCTTCAAGTTTTAATCTGAATAAATCAGTAACATTAACTACAATTAAGTGCAAATTAATCAAACCAGCTCTACTGACCACAAGATAGTCAGGAGTCCATTCTCATCTCAGTGAGGGGAGGGGCTAGCTAACTGCTAATCAAAGTCATGAGCACAATATGCAACCACATACAATCCAGTGTTCTTTTTTTTTGGTTCTTAAATAATTATTTTCTGAAATTATTAATTTACAGATGAGCTGCATTAGAAAAACAACAAAGCACTTTAATTGAGCATAACAATCTGCTTCTGATTAACAACTAAACTCTGGGCACATCTATGGATTTCTTGAACTATAAAGAACTAAAGATCTCGGAATTATAATAAAAAAAGACGAAGAAGGACAGACAAACTTGCTCTAAGGAGCCTGAGGAAATGGTGTGATGCCAGATTACAAGGGCAGAGAATATGTGGACACTTCCAGAGAGATGAATTACCATTCCACCTGGCCCCCTCCTCTCTCAGAAAGTCTTAGGACATTACCAATCTCATGTTCCATTTATGTTCTAGGTATGGTGACAAGTTTATAAGGGGAAAATACAACCAAGATTTTTTTTATCTAAATAATTCAGCCTCAGCAACGAAATATTTTTCTTTCAATACAGAGCGTTAAAAGTTCATCTCCAAAGCAAGACATTTTATACAAATTTTATACAGATTTCAATTTCAAATATACAGATTTGAAACTTTCACTGTATTTTTGTTTGGAAGTATTTGCCAATTGTTAAAAACTGTGTGAGTCTGAGACTCAACAGAGCTCTGGCAGTAAAAATGAGGTAACTCTTCTTTGAGGTCTTCATTGTTTTCTTTTATAGATGCTTAAAGGTAACTGGCCATTAGTTCAAAATTATTTAACAACTCAGATTCAATAAAAGCAACAAAAACATATAAAAGCATACTGCATAAGGAAAATACTTGAACAGTTCTGTTAAGTAGTAATAATGTGGTCCATGTTAGCCTAAACTGAGAAATACAACCAACATTCTGTTGCCTAGAGGTGGCAAAACAATTTTAGAAGTTGTAAAACTTAAAAAAGCAAGAACAAAAACCCACAAAAAACCCAAAACCAACATTATTTTTTAAAAAAAGTCATACAGTATAATGAGACACAGTAAGTTAGGAGCCTCACTACCTGATCTTGAGGATTTGTTTTCTAGTTGTGCCACTTATTGTGTGATCCTGAGCACTGCAAAAATATAACATTGTTCACTTTGAAAACAATCCATTCCAGTAATCCCATAACTTCTGGATGAGTGGTGATGCGCCCAGAAAATCCTTTTAATACAGCAAGAGTAGCTTTACCTCTTTCTTGAGGATCAGCTGTTCAGATTCTTTCTGGGACTATAAGAATATGCTGAGTGGTATAGTGTTTGATGCTTATAATGTGGCTGAATTAAAATAAAAATCAATGTAACAGACTCTCCATTTCTTCCGACCTGATTTTCAGTCAGGGCAGGTTGCAAGCTTTCAGTCTCGAGATAGCTGGAAAATGCCACGTAACCACGGAGATCATTTATCTCAATGACTTTGGTAAGGGCCTTCCATCATAGTCCCCTTTGCAAACACACTAAACTACAGAAAAATTTTCTCATCAAGCCACCTTAGGCATCTCTGTTCCTTCCTTGTTTTTGCTTGTATCTGAGGTATTAGGGCATGCTTGGGTCGGAGGTAGAATTCATGGGTAAATATATGACCAGTCAAGAGGTCTGGGGTTAAGTTTAACAATTTAAAGGAGAGGGTATCTCCATAATGGAAGAAATAACCGGTATGATGCAGGTTGGTTGAAAAATGCTATTACGTGGCCCAAAATTATAACCAAAACTGGTAACATGTATTGCATATTATGCCAGAGTCTAGAGCCCCACTGAAACCTTGATCTGAGCCCTAACTCTTCAAGTTCTCTCTCCATATTCTCTCTGAATCAGCTTCCACCGGGGAGACCTGCTAGATCTGGAGGAGGCGTTCTCATGCGTCATCGTTCAGAGAGCAGACGCAGAAGGTGCTGTGGGTAACTGTCCCCAAAGAAACCCATCGTCTCTTGGGACACCTACAGCACTTCCAATCCTGACAGTGCCCTGAGGCCACTAGTGCCTAGGTGAATCGGGAGTACTTGCTTATTGTCAATTTTAAGTAAAAAAATAAAATAAAAAAAAAAGTAACAACAAAAACTAAAGTTAAAAAAAAAGTCATTAAATCACCTCTCCTGAGGAAGAGGAGGGGGTGATTTAATGGCGTCCCTCCTCTGGGATTTTCATTTCTCCTGGCTTCAGTCATGAACAGATAATCATGGTGACCACGGGGATGTACACTTTAGGGGCTTCCCTGAATGCTGGCCAGAATTAGCTCTGCTAGTCCCCTCCGGGTCCTCTGAGAATGAATATAGTCAAACAGAGATGTGTTTTGCTATTCTAGCAGGTTAACGAGGCATCACCCCATATACATTTATAGTGTGTGGTGCATATATATCTCTATATACCACGGGCAAAGTACCAGTGTAATGGGTGACACACATCAGCACTTGATAAATGTGTCTTAGTCCTCATGTCCAGTCCCCAAGGAGGCACATAATGAGAACTCAGGATGCTGAGAGACAATTCCATTCCATCGGAGGGCGTGGAAGATTTTCTCCTCCTGATTTTTTTTATTATAATCATTCATTTCAGAGCTCTGGGGGTATATCAAACAGATGATAAGCAACCAAGTTGAGGCAGAAATGGTTATTCAGCAGATGAAAAGCCGCTATCCAAAAGATTACATACTCTGGATCTGTTATTGCTACTTTTGGAAGTGTTAAAATCGGAAAAGATTCCAGGGATTCCTAGTGATAATTTCTTGAATCTATTTAAAATAAACACGGGGCTTTATTTAATAGGGCTGCATGCCCTATATATAGATTACATAGATTATATTTATGCTTAAGTACAGAACTGCAAAAAAAAAGATTATCTGCTCTTTACAAACAAACTTTCCTTTGGATGTTTAGCAAACTAAAGTTAAAAAAAAAATTAATGTTTTGTGTATCATTTTCATTGAATCTCCTTAGGAAACCACAAGAGAACAGGATCCAGTATCAAATCAAAACATTATTAAAAACTATCATCGATATACAAATGGAGACATGACAAGATTAATCTATACTAAGGAAAGATCAACTGGCAAAACAAAATGATAAATACAGAAAATGAAAAGGAAAGAACATTAAACCTTAAGGCAGCATTGGTTGACTCTTCTCTGTTAAAGGAAGAATCACATATTTCAATGACCAGTGAATGCTTTTCATAATCAAAATAAATACCAAGATATTCTAGCAAAGAAGAAATAGAACTTATTCCAGGGGCTCCTGCAAAATAAATACCGCAATTTTAATTTGGGATGAGAAAGAATACACAGAGAATATAATACCAGTAAAGTTGTACCAGTCTTGACTCAAAGTTCCCTAGAAATTATTATTATTAATCATCAATCTTTGGGCTCCAGAAATGAGGAAATTCTGTGGCTGTCTCACTAACGGGTGCTCAGGTTGAACTTTTTTTTCCCTGAATGACGTGACTTTCAAACTGCAGGAGTCACCGGGCAGCTTGCTCTAACTTTACAACCAGGCCCCCAATGCCGGTGTGGTTTCCCTGTCAGTATATTCCAAGCTCTGGTGCCAACTGAAAAGAACGACATTTATTGTGGCGAAGAAGTCTCACTTGGACAAAAAGATTTCAATGCTTATTAATGAACAGACTTTGGGATTTGTTTTCTTTGCAGCTTATTTTCTTGGATTTTCTGGGGGAAGTGGGGTGGGGCAAAAGAGGGGTGGAAGGGGTCTGAGAACAACCTTTTGTGATTTCATTGATCAGTGCTCAATCCCGGCAGGACAACTGTAGGACACAACAAACAATTGAAAACAGACTCTGGAAAAAACAAAAAAGAGAAGATGAAAAGGGAGTTTGCGTGGTGCTAAGAGTAAAAGGTAGGCACTTCTGCTTGAGGGGGCTTTCACATTTTGATCACAGACGGCTTTCCCAAGCCACTCCTTCATGTCCGGGAGTCCCCACAAGGGGTCAACCAGCTGGTCCAGCAGAAACCTTATTCCCGCCAACAACTTTCGGTGCATCTGACATTCTTTTGGGCCCCATAAAATGTTGCTGGCTGCCATGCCATCTGGCCTGGACATCAGAATGCTGGCTTTGCTGACCAAGTTCCCCGCTGGCCTGCTGCAAACAGAGAGTCCAGCCCAAGTTTTCTCCAAGAAATAGTTGACAGGCCTGTCTCTCTCGAGTTCCTTCTCGTAAGGGTCATTCAACAAAGCATACAAAGTCTTGATCACATTCTAAAGCTACCAGGCTACTGGGATTTTTTTTAACCACTACTTAAAAAAAGATTTTTTTTGAGGAAATCTGTGCTAAAAAGGCACTAGATAAAAGCGAACTGCCTCACGCTTGTGTACTGAGCAATTATCCACAGCGTTCGATTTAATGCGTTAACAAGGGTGTTATCCACAGCGTTCGATTTAATGCGTTAACAACGCTGATGTGCATTTGAGTAGCACATCCCCGTGATTTAGACTCGTCTACTTTCGGTTAGAAAAAACAAACCCCGTGTCCCAGGGAATAGCGGGTCTGTCCCCTGTAGCGGGGGCGGGCCCGATTTCAGTCATCCGCAGCTGCCAGGGCGACAAGGCGCCTGGACCCACGGAGGCCTCACTGGCAGCAGCTGTGGGAGCCCAGCCTCCTGGAGACCTGAGTAAACGACACGAAGGTGAAGTTCTCGCAGTTTTCCAGCTTGACCTTCTTGGCCAAGTTGGGGACGATCCCCGGAGAGACCGCAGCCCCATCCTCTGCTCCTCGTACCACACACTGCCCATGTCCGTGGCCTCCTTCCTGGCCGTAAGGTAGAAAGGCGACTTGGCCTCCATCTGGGTGGGCGGCCGGTGGATGTACATGTACTTGTAGAGGAGGCAGTAGGGGCACTGTTTGTGGCCCCGGGAATGTTCGTGGTAGATCTTCCCGTGGCAGACGCGCGTGGAGCCGCTGCGGCTCTCCCGCTTGACGCTGTCCGTCCGGGCGAAGTAGGGCTGGTTCTGGGGGTCGTTGAGCAGCTCGATGTCCCCGTACATGAGGTCGGCGTGCTCCTGCAGGGTCCGCATGTTCAGGTACTGGCTGTTGTACTTGACCACGGTGGACAGCAGGGTGATGGGGCTGTCGTCGCCCAGGCACCCCGCCTGCCACATCTCCTCCTCGTCCGACAGGGAGAAGTAGACGATGTTGCGAGAGCGGGCCCCCGACATGCCCGCCTTGCTCAGCACCCACAGCTTCTCCTTGAGTTTCTTGGTGGAGGAGCTGAAGGTGCTGCTGGTGATGGAGAAGCCCACCCCTGCGTTCTTCAGGATGCGGTCCAGGCCGCGGCGAATGGCGTGCAGGGAGGTGGCCAGGAAGTCGGAGCCGTCGCTCTTCTTCACGGTGACGTAGAAGTTCTCCAGCAGCTCGTTCAACTTCACGGCGGGGATCTCGAATGAGACAAACACTGAGGTTATACACTGGAGGACACCAACGAGCAGGACCCCCTCCTTCCTTCTAATCCCACCAGAGGCTGCACTGTGACCTTTTCCTGGCTTCCAGAGGGTTGACCCCGGATCATAATGTAAGGGAAAGAACCGTGAACTTCAAGTTGGAGGATCTAGGTTCTGTGTTTGGCGGGTCTTAATCTCTCTAAGCCTCATTTTACAAGCTGCAAAATGGGACTTATTAATGTTTCCAAAGGATTTGCGTAATGTTTCAAGAAGTTAATGGAAAGGGTTCATAAGCAGTAACAAATGTATACACATATATACATGTGTGTAAATACATATTTATGGGGCCGGAGCAATAGCCCAGCGGGTAGGGCATTTGCCTTGCACGCTGCCAGCCCATGCCGGCCCGGGTTCGATCCCCAGCATCCCCTATGGTCCCCCGAGCACTGCCAGGGAGTAATTCTCGAGTGCAGAGCCAGGAGAAACCCCTGAGCATCACCGGTGTGACCCAAACAGCAAAAAAAAAAAAAAAAATTACAAAAAGGTGCATATTTATTTATGGCCATAATAATGAATTATTACAAGCCTTTGTTACTCTACTAATCTCTATGCGTCTTTTCTAGTGAGGCATTTCTTCTTTTTTTCAATAAAACTCAACCATTCTCCCTTGCAAAATTCCTGAATTACCTCAGCATTCATTTCCTTGATATATGCACATACTGGGAACTGCTGGTACTAAGCATGGTGTTTTAGGGATATAAGTGACAAGTCGATTTTACAAAGTAAGCTAATGCTCCTTGAAAAAATAGTCAAGTTTTTTTTATAACTTGAATTCACCTGAAAAAATCTGTGGCTTGATATCAGTATTTGTTTAAAAAAATATATATATAATGACTATGCATACAGTGTAATCTATACAATCTTTTACTTGGATATGGTAAGAGGAAAAGGAGGCTTGGCTGGTGAGAAAAGCTTTCTTTTTAAGAAGCAGCTAATCGAGAAAAAACTACACCATGCTCATGGTTAATTCAGGCTGAATATACATATTCTAGGAAAACAGAAAATGTCAAAAAGCATTAAAATGAGAAATAGTACAAATAATATCTATTCTAACAGCCCTTGGATCACAGAGAGAACGAATGCTGGACCACAGACTTAAAGGGAACCAAAGTGATATCGCATATGGCATCGGCTGCGGGGCAGGAGATGGGGGCACTGTGGGCGAGTGCATGCTCGAGGCCTGAGTTCAATTCCCACTTCCCCCAACCCTACCCGAATGGACGGGATGCTGCCAAACGAATTTCAATGTTAGTCATGAACGACACTAGAAAGTAACCGGGGACTAGAGAGATAGTACAGTGAGTCGGGCACTAGCCTTGCAACAGCTGACCAAGGTTCAATCTCCGGCATCCCATACAGTTCCGTGAACACTGTCAGAAATATTTCCTGTATGTCAGGCATTGGTACAGCTATAGAAGAAGAAAACAGTCAACCCCATAAAAAATGGGGAGAAGAGATGAACAGAAACTTTGACAAGGAAGAAATTCGAATGGCCAAAAGGCATATGAAAAAATGCTCATCATTACTAATCATCAGAGAGATGCAAATCAAAACAACAATGAGATATCACCTCACACCACAGAGACTGGCCCATATTCAAAAGCAACAAGTGCTGGCGTGGATGCGGGAAAAGGGGACTCTCATTGTTGGTGGGAATGTCGACTTGTACAACCTTTCTGGAAAACAATATGGACATTCCTCCAAAGACTAGAAATTGAGCTCCCTTTTGACCCAGCCATACTACTCCTGGGAATATACCCTGGGAAGCCAAAAACATACAGCGGAAATACAATCCGCACTTTTATTTTCATAGCAGCACTATTCACAATAGCCAGAACCTGGAAACAACCAGTATGCCCGAGAACTAATAATTGGATAAATAAACTGTGGTACATCTACACAATGGAATACTATGCAGCTGTTAGGAAAAATTAAGTTATGAAATTTACCTATAAATGGATGGACATGGAAAGGATCATGTTGAGTGAAATTAGTCAGAAGGAAAGAGACATAGAATGAATGCATTTATTTGCATGACATAAATATATCAGGTGGTCTTACCAAAAGTGGAAATTACCACAAGCGTGAGGGAGTCAAGTTAGGCAAGACAGAGAAGGGAACATGTGTGAATAAATGTCAAAAGGGCTGATACCAACATAGAACTGAGCATTAAATACAGGGAAAAAAGTGCACATGATTGGGGCCGGAGCGATAGTCCAGTGGGTAGGGCATTTGCCTTGCATGCGGCCGGCCCGTGCTGGCCCGGTTCGATCCCCGGCATCCCATATGGTCCCCGAGCACCGCCAAGAGTAATTCCTGACTGCAGAGCCAGAAGAAACCCCTGAGCATTGCCGAATGTGACCCAAAAGAAAAAAAAAAAAAATGCACATGATGGCTTCCAAGTGTATGTAGTGCAACCCACAAAGTGTAGGAGAAGGAAGGGAGAGAGAGGGAGAGAGAAAAGAGATAAAGAACCCGCCATTTAGGCAGGCTATGGGAGGAGGGAGGGAACCAGGGACATTGGTGGTGGGAAATGGGCACTGGTAGAGGGCGGGTGCTGGAACACTATGTGACCGAAACCTCCAAACATGAACAACGTTGTAATTGTATATCTCACGGTGGTATAATAAAATGTTTAATTAAAAAATATATTTCCTGAAGGGCACTGGTGGAGAGATGGGTGCTGTAACACTGTATGACAAAAACCCAAATATGAACATCTTTGTAATTGTATATCTCACGGTGGTATAATAAAATACTTAAAAAAAATAAAAAAAAAAAAGAAATATTTCCTGAGTGTAAAGCCAGGAGTAATCCCTGGAGTAATCTCTGAGCATTTCCAGGTGTGGCCATAAAAACCAAAAAAATAAATAAACAGACTGGTAATTAAAAACAAATAAACTGGGGCCGGAGAGATAGCCCAGCGGGTAGGGCGTTTGCCTTACACGCGGCCGGCCTGTCTTGGGCCTGGGTTCAATCCCCGGCATCCCATATGGTCCCCTGAGCACTGCCAGGAGTAATTCCTGAGTGCAGAGCCAGGAGAAACCCCTGAGCATTGCCAGGTGTGACCCAAAAAAGAGCAAAATAAATAAATAAATAAATAAATAAATAAACTGATTATCACCCTCAAAAATACATAGAAAGTAAACCAAATTAAAAACAGCAGCATGAATCACAAAACAAACAAATTAATAAACCAGAAAATAAATCTGAATAGCTAAAAAAAGACATTAAAAATAAAAACTATATAATATTTTATTTAAAATTTTTGGCCACACTTGGCATGTGTTCAGGGCTTACTCCTGGCTCTGTGCTCACAGATCACGCCTAGTGGTGCTCGGGGACTCTATGGCGTGCTGAGGGTCCAACAGAGGTGGAGTGCAAGGCAAGCGCCCTGCCTACTGTACGATCTCTCTGGCCCCTAAATAATCTTTTTGAAAAACCGTAACAATTTGGGAAACTTCCTGGAGGCAGAGAGAGAGAGAGAGAGAGAGAGAGAGAGAGAGAGAGAGAGAGAGAGAGAGGAAAAAAGAGGAAAGAAAAAATAGTTAAGTAATCTAAGGAATGAAAGTCTATTCACCACAGAAAAGGAATAAAGAACATGAAAGTACCTTAAGCATATCAGTGTGAACATCTAGTTAACTAGGACAATTTTCCAGAAAAACAGAAATTACCAAAGTTGTTTTTATTCCAGTAGGAGGTAAAAGATCACAAAGAGGAAAAGAGAAGGAAATTACTGCCATTATAGACCTCATTCCCATGACCTGATGGAATGGTTTGAGGCTCTTTATGTTCCTGGAGCAAGCAGGTGCCCTTGGGCTCTACTTGCATGAGACAGGTCATATGGAGATGTTACTGGTGCCCGCTCGAGCAAGTCGATGATGAACGGGAAGACAGTGATACAGTGATTGTCCGTTAAGGACATGGCTTAGTGAAGCTTTTCTCTTGCATTTCAATAGTTTGAAACAGGCAGCAGAATGTGTCTTACCTTTCTAACCCAAATTCAACAAATATGAGATCCAAAACCAAAAGAGAATAATAAATGACACATACATATGGATGTATATATACACATTCATATTTGTATGCATACAGAAACATACATATTTTTTAGGAAGGAAGAAAGTGAAAATATAGTTCTTTTCTGATAATCTGGTAGTTTAGGAAACTATACAAGCTATACAAAAAGCAACAACTTTCTACTTAACATTAATAAGTAATTCATGGTGACTCAATAAAAAAATTAAAAATCTTCCCAATAATTATTTTTGATTTTGGCTTTTTGGGTCACATCGGCAATGCTCAGGGGGCTACTCCTGGCTCTGCACCCGGAGTTACTCCTGGTGGTTCTTGGGGAACCATATGGGATGCCGGGGAATCAAACCCAGGTTGGTCCCGCATGCAAGGCAAATGCTGTACTATTGCTCCAGTCCCCCAATAACCTGTACTACTGCTCCAGTCCCCCAATAACCATTATATCCAAACTTAGCTAGTTTCAGATTTTTGATTTTACTAGTAATTCTCTCCTTTCAGGCTTTAATCTTTATATTAGTTGGTTCCAAGAGATAAACCAGAACTGAACAAGAGGAGTATCAGATTAGAGGTTTCTAAGCCTTTGGTCCTCTCATCCCTTCTCTGTGCATAATGGCTTTCCTTGTACAGTCAAAACAGCCACCCAACACTGCCCAAGTACTACCTTTCATAGTATCACATACTAGCAAGTGAATGACTGTCATTTTCACTAGAAAACAAGCCCAAAGTAAGGTTTCTCACTGGTCCACTCCTGATCCAAACAAATGGACCAAAAAAGTAGACCGCAGTAATATGATGACTTCTACAAGTAATCACAGAGATTATGGGAGAGGCACTGTTCTGAAACCAGAGATGCTGAGCAGAACATTTGACTTTTATCTTAGTTCTTCAAAACTAAACAACAAAGTTCTGTTTGTTTTCCATTGTCCTTAGTATAAATTCCAAAGTTCATGAATAAATCTTCACAGTCTGCTTCATGGTCAACTCTGAAAAGAGAACACAGTCATTTCCCTTCTTTCTCCCTTCCCCACACCTTTCTCTAATAACATTAGGCTGGTACCATTAAATCTTGGGATCTGGGTATGCAAGTCTTTGACCAACAGAAGTAGATAGAAAGTGAGGGCAAAACCCCAAATCTAGAACTCAAGGGGGTCTGATTTGATCTCCTCACATATTACAGCTTCTGACAGGGTATTTCATAATTTTAATACACAGTGTTGCTTTGTAAGAAAATCCATTTAGAACATGGAGATAGACAGGTTAGAAACATGTCGGGTACAGACAAGCTGTTTTCCCTCTGATACCCAGATCTGCACTACTCACTTGAATACTCCAAATGAGCTGAAAACCGTCCAACTGAGCACAACCCACTGACTCCAGAGTGAAATTTAATGATGTTTCATTTATTGGGGTGGTGGTGGCTGGGCCATAAGTGGCGATGTTCAGGGCTTACTTCTGGCTCTGCATTCAAGAACGACTCCTGGCAATGCTTGGGGACCATATGGGATGCTGGGGATAGAACCCAGGTTGGCCGCATGCAAGGCAAATGTCCCACCTGCTGTACTCTGGCCCCAATATAATGTTTCCTTAATCCACTAAGTTCTGGGGTATTTTGTTATGCAGCACTAGTTAATTGGTATAAAATCTTATTTCTTAAGTCTGGTTTTCTGTTCTCTTTGTATTCTATTTTCCACGAAATTTCTGTCATTGCTGTACCTACAAATCCCTTTAGCTTCTTGTGAATCTTCACACATGCTACTTTCTATGCCGAGAATGTCTCTTCCTTTTTTAAACATTAAGATTATTTAAGAATAAGAGATCTTCATAATTGCTGAGTTAGCAATAGAAAACAGTGGTGCTGAGTAGTAATAATGGAATCAATTAAAAATATTTGAATTATTTTGTTTTTTGATTACACTTGGCTGTGCTCAGGGATTACTCCTGTTTCTGTGCCCAGGGGTCATTTCTGGAGGGGGCAATCTGTGGTACTGGAGATTGAATCTGGGTTGGCTGTGTGCAAGACAAATGCCTTACCACTGTATCTATACAGCACTGTAATGTTTTTTTTCTTTTTGGGGTCACACCCGCAAGCGCTCAGGGGTTACTCCTGGCTCTGCACTCAGGAATTACTCCTGGCGGTGCTCGGGGAACATATGGGATGCCGGGGATCAGACCCGGGCTGGTAAGGACCGGCCGCGTGCAAGGCAAATGCCCTACCCGCTGGGCTATCGCTCCAGCCCTATTTTTTTCTTTTAACCCTTGGAAAATCTATTTTCAGATTCAGTTCAAATCCTATTGTCATGTATAATGGTTTTTCCAACTTTTTTTTTAACATAAAGTTACTTTCTCATCTGGAACCTATAACATTCAATTTAAATATTTTGTTATGGTCCTTTCCATATGCAGTCTGTCTCAACTACATGTCTGTCTCTCACTGTGAAATGAGAGCTGCCTGAAGCAGACGCTGTTTCTTATACATTACTGAGTCTTCACATACAGAGCAGAAGACTGAAAGTGTAAAATGACTACCCAAAGAATTAGCTAGCAAAGGCACACTAAATAAATGAATTAGTGTGGAATAAAAAGAACCAAGCTGACCTGGAATGTGGAACATTTTTTCTTGATATCAACACATTTTTACAAGTTTAGAAATAAAATCTCAGCGAAAGTCGTTTCATGGAGAGAGGTCAAATCACAGTGTATTGTTTACAAAGAGCGACTGTTCGTTCTGACCCATGTTAGGTGACTTCTTAGTTTTCTCAGAGTGAATTTTGGCTTGTGATCCCACATTATCAAGGTCGTTAATTTGCTATGAAAACACTGAAAGGAATGAAAACACTGAAAGGAATGAGCAACTGATGAAGATCAGTTGCTCTGAATTGATTTCCCTTGTCAAAATTCACCAT
Source organism: Cryptotis parvus (assembly GCA_021461705.1). NCBI lineage: Eukaryota > Metazoa > Chordata > Mammalia > Eulipotyphla > Soricidae > Cryptotis > Cryptotis parvus. Next base: position 92,467 of record JAJIBD010005200.1, on the reverse strand, counting down.
GAATTCATTATACACTTGATTTCTTGGACCAAAAGGAAAACGAGCTTACAAAGCTTACAAAGAGGAGTAAGAGTTTGGTTACAAGGCAGGTAACTCCAGGTGAAAAAGGTAAGATGAAGGACAAAAACAGGCTGAGAGAGAGCACAACGGTTGGAATGTATGTATATCTGCAGGCAGGATGTTTAATCCCTGGCACCACATGATCCCTAAATACTATCAATACATTTATGCACTGAGCTAGGAGGAGGCTAAGAACTGGCGGAAATAGTCCCTAAACCAAAAAAGACCCTTGGGACAAATGGAGGGGAGAAGGAAGGAAGGAAGGAAGGAAGGAAGGAAGGAAGGAAGGAAGGAAGGAAGGAAGGAAGGAAGGAAGGAGGGAGGGAGGGAGGGAGGAGGGAGGGAGGGAGGGAGGGAAGGAAGGAGGGAAGGAAGGAGGGAGGGAGGGAGGGAGGGAGAGGAAAGGAGGGAGGGAGGGAAGGAAAGAAGGAAGAAAGGAGGGAAGGAAGGAAGGGAGGAAGGGAGGAAGGGAGGAAGGGACGGAGGGGAGGGAGGAGGGAGGAAGGGAGGAAGGAAGGAAGGGAGAAAGGAAGGAAGGAAGGAAGGGAGAAAGGAAGGAAGGAAGGAGGGAAGGAAGGAAGGGAGAAAGGAAGGAGAAAAGGAAGGAGGAAAGGAAAGAGGGAGGGAGGAAGGGATGAGGGAAGGAAGGAGAGAAGGAAGGGAGAAAGGAAGGAGAAAAGGAAGGAGGAAAGGAAAGAGGGAAGGAGGGAGGGAAGGAAGGAGGGAAGGAGGGAAGGAAGGAAGGAAGGAAGGGAGGAAGGGAGGAAGGAGGAAAGGAAGGAGGAAGGGAGGAAGGAGGAGGAAGGAAGGAAGGGAGGAAGGGAGGAAGGAAGGAAGGAGGAAGGGAGGAAGGAAGGAAGGGAGGAAGGGAGGGAGGGAGGAGGAAGGAAGGAAGGAAGGAAGGAGAAAGGAAGGAAGGAAGGGAGAAAAAGGAAGGAAGGAAGGAAGGAGGGAAGGAAGGGAGAAAGGAAGGAGGAAGGGAGGAAGGAAGGAAGGGAGGAAGGGAGGAAGGAGGAAGGAAGGAAGGAAGGAGGAAGGGAGGGAGGGAGGAAGGAAGGAAGGAAGGAAGGGAGAAAGGAAGGAAGGAAGGGAGAAAGGAAGGAGGAAAGGAAAGAGGGAGGGAGGGAGGGAGGGAGGAAGGGATGAGGGAAGGAAGGAGGGAAGGAAGGAGGGAAGGAAGGAGGGAAGGAAGGGAGAAAGGAAGGAGAAAAGGAAGGAGGAAAGGAAAGAGGGAAGGAGGGAGGGAAGGAGGGAGGGAAGGAAAGAGGGAAGGAGGGAAAGAGGGAAGGAGGGAGGGAGGGAGGAAGGGAGGAAGGAAGGAAGGAAGGAAGGAAGGAAGGAAGGAAGGAAGGAAGGAAGGAAGGAAGGAAGGACGGATGGACGGACGGACGGACGGAAGGAAGAAGTCCTTGAATTCTGGAACTGGCTAGGAAATCCTTGAATGCTGAAACAAGACAGGAGTTTTTGAGACTTTCTGATTTCTGGAACTGGACAGGAATCTTTGACATTTGAAAGACTTGTAAGTAAAACCAAGAACAAACTATTTGGGGAAAGCCTCAAATTTTCCACTGTAATCATCTTGTATAATTCAGCAGCTTGACGAAATCACACTGCAAAAATGTTTACATAGATATATCTTTACCTATATATGGATCACTGTCACTGTATCACTCTTCCTGTTCATCATCGATTTGCTCGAGCGGGCACCAGTAACATCTCCATATGTCCTCTATCATGCTAGTAGAGCCCAAGGGCATCTGCTTGCTCCAGGAACATAAAGAGCCTCAAACCATTCCATCAGGTCATGGGAATGAGGTCTATAATTGATACTGGTATTTGGCATATCAAATACGACACGGGTAGCTTGCCAGGCTCTGCCGTGCGGGTGGCATACTATGTAGTCACCTCTGATTTCCAGCATTTAATGATGAACTGGGCGGCTGCTCTGGCTGCACGGAGCTGGGCTGTGATCAGCGCTTCCGCTGGGTGGAGTTCTGATGAGAGGGGAGTGCAGATGTGGAAAATGGCAGCCCTCATGGAGTGGGGAGGGGTGGTCGTCTGGCTTCTTGTGAGACTCTGCTGGGGTGGCGGGCCAGGGCTAGAACCCGCCATCCCTCCCCGGGCGCCTCGTGATCTGCTGAGCACAGGGAGAGCCAGTAGCAGCTCTGCCCCATGTCTGTGATACATACACGTACACAATATAATACACAATATAATATGTGTAATTTTGATAACAGAAGAAAATGAAACAGGATAAAAATTATCTTAATAGCCAAAAGTTTCCAAATTTTAATTAAAGACAGAAATTTAATGAACTAAGATGCTCAACAAACATATATTTAAAAAGTGCCTCTCTTGGGGGCGGAGCGATAGCCCAGCGGGCAGGGCGCTTGCCCTGCACACGGCCGGCCTGTGCCGGCCTGGGTTCGATCCCCAGCATCCCATATGGTCCCCCCGAGCACTGCCAAGAGTAATTCCTGAGTGCAAACCAGGAGTAACCTCTAAGCGTCGCTGGGTGTGACCCAAAAAAGCAAAAAATAAAAAAATAAAAAGTGCCTCTCATAAAAACATGAAGGGATCATATGCCTGAAACTGAGTCATGAATAACTCTGCAATTTCTCTGTATACTCAGCAACACTTGCCGGTGTCTGCTGTTTTCCATCCCAGTCTTCCCATTGGATGTACAGTGAGTTTCCTGGGGTTCTGATTCACAGTTATAGGCCTAATGATGCTGCACGTCTCTTCAGGTGCTCTCTGGCCTGATGTTTATCTTCTTTGTAGAAACATCTATTCAAATAATATGTCCAGTCTATTCTCTTTTATATGGCTGCTACTGTTTTGGGCCACTCGGGGGACCTGCAGTGCTGAAGGTTGAACCCAGGGTCTTACTCATGTAAGACCACCGAACCTTAGACCTGACTCCCATTTGCTCATTTTGAAACTCGGTTATTTCATTTCTTGCTGCTGTCATAGTCCTTCAAATATTTAGGTAAAAGTTCTTTAGAACAGACACCGTTTACAAATACTCTCTCCCGTTCAATGAGTTATTATTTCACCTTCTTGACAGTATCTTTTGAAGCACAAATTTTCTAATATAATAGATTTCCATTGATGTATTTTTCTTTTGTTGTTTGTCTTTTTGGGGTCATATCTAAGAAACCCTCAGCCAATTCAAGCACAGGAAGCTCTCCCCTTCTGTTTTATTCAAAGAATATTATAGCTTTAGCTCTTGCATTTAAGTCTTTGATCCATTTTAAGTTCATGTTTATACACGACTTAGGGCAGAGTGGCTTTTGCACTGGGTTTGACATTTTCATGGCACTTGTTCAAATAACAATTCTCCCCACACTGACTTATTTTAGCTCCCATGCTGAAAATCAGTAGACCACAATGTGAGGGTTTGTATTTAAAGTTATCATCTTTTCCCTAAGCATTGCTTTGATTGCATCCCGTGGATTCTAAAAAATTGTGGTTTAATTTTCACTCAGTTAAATATATCTTTCTTTGTGATTTCTTCTTTTTCTGGTGGAGGGGAGTACACCTCGCGATGCTCAGGGCTTAGTTCTGGCTCTGCACTCAGGGGATCATCAAGGGGCTGGGATTGATTCTAGGTGAGCTGTGCATTACACAGGCATTCTAGCTACTGTTCTATTGCTCCAGCTCCTTGTGATTTCTGCTTCCTGCATGGATTATTTATTTGTGGGTCACACCCAGCAATTTCTGGGTCACACCCAGCAATGTTCAGGGGTTACTCCTGGCTCTGCACTCAATAATTACTCCTGGTGGGGCCGGAATGATAGCCCAGCGGTTAGGGTGTTTGCCTTGAACGCGGCCGCCCATGCCAGCTCGGGTTCGATCCCCCGGCATCCCATATGGTCCCTCGAGCACCGCCAGGAGTAATTCCTGAGTGCAGAGCCAGGAGGAACCCCTGAGCATTGCCGGGTGTGACCCAAAAAAAGCAAAAAAAAAAAAAATTACTCCTGGAGGAGCTCGGGCGACCATATAGGATGCTGGGGATTGAACTGCGTCGGCCACATACAAGGCAAATATCCTATTCACTGTACTATTGCTCTGGCCCCTGGGTGTTAATTTTTTTAAGTCAGGAAATACTGGTCTTTAAAAGTATAAATATTTATCGGGGCTGGAGCGATAGCCCAGCGGGTAGGGCGTTGCCTTGCTCGCGTGCCGGCCCATGCCGGCCCGGGTTCGATCCCCGGCATCCCATATGGTCCCCCGAGCACCGCCAGGAATAATTCCTGAGTGCAGAGCCAGGAGTAACCCCTGAGCATCGCGGGTGTGACCCAAAAAGCAAAAAAAAAAAAAAAGTATAAATATTTATCATATGCCTTAGGTGTACAATGTCTACTGTCAAAGTGACAAGATGCCAGAATCTATGGGACTCCATCAGTCCATTTCTGCCACTTATGGTGATCTGAGTTACGTGGTTGGAAGACTGCTTTTACTGGACACAGTTCTACTCATTTTTTAAGTTGTTTTATAGTTTAGATCACGTGTCTATAGTAGTGCCAGTGTTGATGGTTCTGATGTACAGTTACTTCATTCACCGCCACCAAAGTGACCTCCCCGCCAGGGTCCCTAGGCTGCTCCCTTGCCACCTCACCATTCCCACTCTAACCCTCACTTAAGGTACTTACTCAGTTCTGTAATCCAGGGTCCAGGGTCTACTATCATTTGACTCATCCTGGAACTTTAAAGGACTAACAATTTGCTAATCAGGTATCTGCAGTTAGTTTGCAACTCAATTATGTTATAGATGGAACACATTACTACTTCAGTCCCCGTACATTAAGACTTGTTTTATAAGTCAGCATAAAACTCAGGAAATTCTCCTGGCAGTGGTCTGAGGACCAAATGGGATGCCACGTGCATACCATTTCCCAACCCTGGGCCGCCATGTGCAAGGCCGATGCCCGCTGGTCCCTACTTGGAGCTTTTCTGGGTTCTATTTAAGGTTCCATTCTGTGAACAGAACGTAGCTGGTTCTTGCTTTCTATTCAGTCTGTCAATCTCTCTTACAACTGGTCTGTTCATATAATGTCAATGTAACTGTCAAGAAGGCTAATTTAAGTCTGCTATTTGCCACCCTCTTTTTTTCCTACTTTTTCCCATCAGTTGTTTCCCCACTTTCCTCCTTCTTTTAATTGTGGGGCCACTCTCAGCAATACTCAAGGCTGACTCCTGGCTCTTTACTCAGGGACCATCCCTGGCCATGCCCAAGGCACCACACGGGTACCTGGGTTGGCTACATGCAAGGTAAGTGCCCTACCCCCTGTACTATCTCTCCAGCTGCCTTTCAGCTTTTTCTCTCTCTCATAGTGAATGTTCTCAATTCGTTTCATTTCCACTTCAAGATTATGGATTCTCTTGATTTGGTCTATTTCGCGTTGCTCTAAGGTTTACAATAAGCATCTCTCATTCATCATATCTACCTTCCATTCCTTACCCGCATATCTCAGGCTCCTGATCGGGGCTCGGTCTTCTCCAGTCAGCACAACTGTTAGGCCTTGTTCCTCTACCTTCCTGCACTTCAGAAACTGCCTGATGCGTGGGAGCCAGGACACTGTCCTCACTCTGTCTCAGAGGTCAAGTTCAGGGTTGCCTGCTCTGTCCTGAAAAAAGTTTCATTCCTTTCCAGGGCTCAGTTTTCTGGCTGTTGTACCAGAAGCCTATTTCTGGGCCTGATGTGGAAATTCCCATTTATTTTCAAATCTGTTGCATCACCTGGACTGCAGAAAGCTGAGGTTCGTCTATATAAATCTCTGCATTCTCTACTGCCCTTTGCAATGGTGTTTCAATCTGCTTTCTTGTCATTCTCACTCATGTTGATTTTGTTCCCTGAGTAGCTTGTGGTTCAATACATAACTTAGTTTAGGTTAGATATATTTTTTTTTTAATTGGGCTATTTCTGTTAGCTTTGGGCTATCTCCCTCCTCCTGGTTTGGTGCTTGAAAGTTGCTCCTGGCAGTATTTACAGGACCATCGGGACTGGGGACCAAACCAGGGCTCCCACGTGCCAACCATGCAGTCAGCCTCTCTGAGCTTTCACTCGGGCCCTGGAGACTGATTTTTTCAAGTGATTAAATATTTGGTTGTCTGCAAACAGCCTGAGCATTTGCATTTTGGATTCTGGATTTCTGTTAAAAGATTATTAGCCCAGGGCTGGAGCGATAGTCCAGCGAGTAGGGCGTTTGCCTTGCATGTGTCCAACCCGGGTTCAATTCCGGTATCCCATATGGTCCCCAAGCACTGCCAGGAGTAATTCCTGAGTGCAGAGTCAGGAGTAACCCCTGAGTATCACTGGGTGTGACCCAAGAGGAAAAAAAATAAAAGATTATTAGCCTATAACTCTATAAGAAAGGAGAAACTAGACCCTTTAGGCTTCCTGCCTGCGCCCCTGCTTTAAACAGAACCTTCATCTCCCCCAGCTCTCCTCCTTAATGATGCTCTTAGTGCCCATCTCACAGAGCAACACCCTTTACACGCTCCCTGCTCCAGTGTCAGTCGTGTTCTGTGTTTTGGTCCTGTACACATTTTCCTTTATGCAAGTACACCAGAAAAGCACCCCCCCACCCCAGTATCCAGCACACCTGCAACAAACTTGAACTTCTTGTTTCATCTCCTGCTCATATCACCTGAGGTAGCTCCTGCTCATGGCTTCAATAATAGCCTCAACTTACAAGACCTGCACATCACTTGGGGCTTTAATATTTCTCTTGTGATTATTGGGGGGTGGAGGGGGTAGGATGGAGGGTGGTTTGGACAACACTCCTTAGTGCGCATGTTATTTCTGGCTCTGTGCTCAGGAGCGACCCCTGGTGGTGCTTAGGGACTGTACGTGGCGCTGGATTCCAAGAAGAGTGGAGGCTGAGGCATCTCCTGGCAATCTCTTGGCCCTATCCATGGTATTTTTTTGCCACCCACAGTGGGGCTTAGGGCTTCCTCTTGGCTCTGTGCCTAGGGATCCCTCCTGTGCCTAGTTTGGGGGACTATATGGGATGTTGGGGATGTCCGTCCGCCTCATGCAAGGCAAGTGCTGTACCGTCTTTGCAGCCCTGCCATCCTCTAAGTTTTATATCTCACAGCCCCAACAGTTTATGGGAAACAGTCAACTATATGACTTAGATTCTATAAATCCAAGTTAAAATACACTTTTGTACTGTCTCTACATATCTAAGAGTTTTTCCATCTATTGAGAAGCCACAGTTCTCTAGATAGAAGAGATTTTTAACATCACTAAAAAAAAAATAAAAAGGTGTTGAGGGGCCAGGATTATTAGACAGCATTTCATTTATCACTTCTAGTTTAACTTCTCTGAAATATCACTCAGCACTGTGTTCTTTCCCGTCTCGGGTGCAGCTGTTAACACTCTTGCAGCCTTAGGTCCGAGCAGTTTTCCTACATTGTGCATCTCTTCCCTGGCTCCTACTGCAGTGATCTAGCAAATCAAGCCTCTCCTTATAAACCAAAGCCAAACGGGACCTCAACTGTGGTGTCCTTCACCCCTAAGATTCTGGTTTGACCCTGAAGGGTTCTCAAGCACTAATTTATAGTAGATTGTGCCCATATATAAAATCTCTGCTGTACCGGTAGCCCCACCCAGGAGCTGCCCTGGGGTGACCAGCCATAGCATGCAGAGCCTCAGACGCGGCTGGGGAACTGGAACTCGACTCTCCCCTGGATCAGCTGACCATGGGGCCCCCAGGAAGACAGTTGGGTTTTGGGTGTTGGCCCATCACCTCTGGGGGTCCCGGAAGCAGCCAGATGAGACTTGCCCACATTAGCCGCCATTTTCGCTGTCCGGATGATGACCATGAGGCCCTTAAGTTGCTGCGGCCGCTATGCGCCACGTGGTCCATCAAACTAGTGGAAACAGTTATGTCCTTTAATGTACTGCATTCTACGATGTGTAGGAAAGGTAGGCGGGAGGGAGAGATAGAGAAGAGAGAAAAGATATATAGAACCCGCCAAGTAGTTGGGGAGCGAGAGGGGGGAGGGAGGTGGGGACATTGGTGATGGGAGATGGGTTCGGGTGGAGGGATGGGTGTTGGAACACCGTAGAACCAAAACTCGAGCATGAGCATCTTGCAATTGTATGTTTAAAATTGGTGTAATAAAATTAAAAAAAAAATCTCTGCTGTAGGGACTGGAGAGACAGTACAGCAGGGCAGATGTGTACCTTGCACAAGGCTGAGCTGGGTTCAATCCCAGTATCCTGTATGGTCCCCTGAGTACCACTAGGAGTAACTCCTGAGTGTAGAGCCAGGAATAATCCCTGTGTATTGCTTGGTGTGACCCAAAAAAGAAAATAAACAAAAACCTCTGCAACACGTAAGTCTCCCCCCTCAAATGACACTTCCTTCATTCAACTCCTCACCAGCAGATGCTTCATCCAAGGTGATTACATTCTGCCTCTCCCTCAAAACACAGCTCCAACAGTAACCCCTTCCCCAGTCTCACCTGTCTAACCCAACTATCTACCTGAATTGGAGAACACCTCAAAACTGTACGTTCCCGAGTAAGTTTTGCCTTTGGTACAATGGGTAAAGCACAATCTTTCCAGCTGATGTCACCAATTAAATGTCTTTCCAATGGACAACCTTTCACAACTTCCCCAGGCCGACAGGACCGGGCTGTTTTGTGTCGCGCAGCATCTAGCACCTGGCAGTTCGGAGAGACTGGCCGAAGGAAGGGAGCATGAGCTGCTTACCTTAGTGATGTCCGTGTGGTCTTTGAGCCCGTTGGTCATGCACCAGTACCGCCACACATTGAGGGCGTACCGCGTGGCTTTGGTTGTGTTCGGGCTGACTGCACTGGTGCACAGGTCATTCAAGTCATCGTTCATGTTAAAGACAGGGAATTTGTTGAGTTTGGTGGAATAGGCTAGAAACAAAAACAAGAAATAGCATTAAAACAACTTCCTGTTCCCTTTTCTTTGAGAACTGCATCTTAGGAGAATGTGAAACAAATGGAAAGATAAAGACGCTTAGGCGGTAATGTTTGAAAAGCACATTCTTCAATCGAGTTTGCATATACTATGTTAAACAAGTAGGCACCCTACTTCTAGCAGACTCAATGGCAGGCCTTGCATTTGATCACCATAATTTTGCCATATGCAGTAGGGAGCAGTGCAGATGTTTGTCTTTCTAAAATTTCCCCCAATAGCACAGCAGGTAGGACATTTGCTTTGCGACCTGGGTTCGACCTGGGTTAAATCCCCTGCATCCCATATGGTCCCCTGAGCACCGCCAGGAGTAATTTCTGAGCAAAAGCCAGGAGTAACCTGAGCGTCGCTGGGTTACTCCTGTGACCAAAAAAGCAAAATAAGAAAAAAAAAACTCCCAAAGAGTAATAAGCATTTCTATTAAAAACCACAACATCTATTAACAAAGATGTAAAGAAGGGAAGAGCAATTATGTACTTTCCTCTTTAAGCCCATAGAAAGTTGGTCTCTCTCTGGAATATACTGTCTCCTGAGTCTCAGGGAATCTTGTACTGAACGGCATTAGCTCAATTCTTTTTTTTATAAACTCATAGAGAAATTTAAAATCTGACTTTACAACTCATATGTTAATGTATAACCAGAATGGAAGGTTCAGGGATTGGAATATTAAGGAAATAAGAGAAAACCTCCAGAGAGGTTCTCAACTTCTCGGTTGAGAATGAACTGTTGCAAATGCCCAGTGCAAGTAACACTGAAAGTGTACATTGCTAGGTAAACCAGAGTCTATAAACATAGATGGTCTTTGCTTATTCTCCTGTGATCTACTACATCCAGTCTTAAACATGAAGTTATTGGGAGCGGAGCGATAGGACAGAGGGGAGGGCGTGTGCCTTGCATGTGGCCGACCTGGGTTCAATCCCCGGCATCCTATATGGTCTCCCTGAGCACAGCCAGGCAAAATTCCTGAGTGCAGACCCAAAATTCAAAAACAAACAACAAAAAAAACCCATATGAAGATATTGTCTTTGGATAGGAAAAAAATATCACCTGGCCGCAAAAACAATGCCAAGCTGGGCATAACCTAATGGTTCTGACCTCTGGAATGCACTGGAAGGTGGGCAGTGTACCGGGAACACAGTGAAGCTGAGGCAATCACCCAGGTGGTCTTGAAATTCATTTCACTTTCCCTATCTTGTTTTTTTTGGCATTTGGGCCAAATCTGGTAGTACTCCTGGCTTTGCACTCAGGGACCACTCCTGGCAGTGCGTGGGATGCTTAGGGGATTAAATCCAGGTCAACATCATACAAGGCAAGTGCCCGACCCTCTGTACTACCTCTCGAGCCACCTCACTAACCTTTCAATTTCCTACTGAAAAACTACAAACAGCTGTCCTGATATGCCTAGCATTACTGTGTCTAACACACCCACCTTAACTCTCGGCTGAAGAATCTCCCCACCATGTGTACACCACCCCACACCATACTCTCAGCCTGACAGACGGTTCATGGGCTTTAGGTCCGTCAGAAACAGTCTTTCAAGACAATTCCAAACTCATTTTCTCATAATCTTTCCCCCTACCAACCAACTGCCTTGTTCTCTCCTTTAATATTCCTCACAGTTGAGACCTAACTAGAGAAGATCTTGTCAAACGGTTTATAGACTTTTATTTTTGGGAGTGGGGTGTCACACCTAGCGATTACTCCTGGCTCTGAACTCAGGAATTACTCCTGGCAGTGCTCAGGGAACTGGGGTTCTGGGGATGGAACTTGGGTAGCCACATGCAAGGTAAATGCTCTACCTGCTGTACTATCGCTCCGGCCCTATACACTTTTTTAAAGACGTTTTACCCTCCAAGCTGATTGCTAAACACCATGTTGGTTTTTTTATTTTTTGTCACACCCTGTGATGCTTTGGAGTTATTCTCAGCACGATGCTTGGGATCATGCAGTGTAGAGGACAGAACTAGGGGCTCCTTCATACACAACATGCCCTTCAGCCTGAGACATCTCCCCTGGCCCAAGCCCAATCTGTTTTAAATGTGCTTATCACGGAGAGAGATAAACAACATAATGGTAGACAGAAATGAAAGAGTTGAGTAGGTGGATTCCTTGTACCCTCACAGACCAAGGTATCACTTGTATCGCTTGTCTTCCCGTTGTTCATCGATTTGCTTGAGTGGGCTCCAGTAACATCTCCATTAGTTGGGAAGGAGGTCCATTATTGTTACTGTTTTTGGCATACACCACGGGTAGCTTGCCAGGCTCTGCCATGGCTCTGGGTTCATCCCAGGGGGCCCAGTCTTTTTCTATGTCAGACCATCAACCATCCAGAGCCCACGGGGCAGAGCCCTGGGTGTGGACAATCCTGTCTCCCTGTCTGCCACCTGCCTGTGCAGCTGGGCACTGCAGTCACACCTGCAACACCTCGAAGGGCAGGGTCATATATGAATTATTAAAAAATAATTACAGGAATATACTATTGAGTAACTTAAAAAAGGCAAAAGGATGGATGAACCCCTGAAATATAATGTTGAGAGATGACACAATAGGGATATATTGAAACAGTTCATTCAAAATGACTGTTTAGTTACTTAGTGTTACCTTAAGGAGAAGACAAAGGGAGGGCACGTAAAGGGTTCCTGAATTCAGAGTTTCCTGCTTTTCTCTGGGTGAATACAGTAATGTCTGCCTCTTAAGAGTTAATGAAGGTCGGGCCAGAGCGGTAGCACAGCGGGTAGGGCGTTTGCCTTGCATGAGGCTGACCCAGGTTCGATCCCTGGCATCCCACATGGTCCCCCAAGCACCGCCAGGAGTAATTCCTGAGTGCAGAGCCAGGAGTAACCCCTGAGCATTGTCGGGTGTGACCCCCAAAAAAGGGGAAAAAAGTTAATGAAGGTGACTGCTAATGAATGGATACTTTTCTATGTAACTCAGTAAGAAAACTACTCAAGGGCTGGAGCGATAGCCCAGCGGGTAGGGCGTTGCCTTGCACGCGGCCGGCCTGTGCCGGCCTGGGTTCCATCCCCGGCATCCCATATGGTCCCCCAGCACCGCCAGGAGTAATTCCTGAGTGCAGATCCAGGAGTAACCCCTGAGCATTGCTGGGTGTGGCCCAAAAAGCCAAAAAAAAAAAAAAAAAGAAAACTACTCAAAATATCTTTAAAATTAAAATACAAACCTGATAACTGTAATTAAAATCTAAATAAACCAGAATAAGAAGGCTCAATATTGTAAAGCTGTTTAATGTCATTAAGTAACATCTAATTCCATGTAACTCTGATTAAAATCCATTTTGTATTGCTGCTATCATTGATTTCAAAGTGTATCTAGGAGAGTAAACGCTTATAAAGAGGAAAATAACTTTGAAAATAATAATTGGGAATCCTTATCCTGAAAGACAGAACACTAAAATAATTTAAAAGGTAAATTTTGGTCAAGAAATAAACGAACAGGGCTAGAGGCAGCTCAAACAGCAGGAGTTCAGGCTTTGCCAGCAGGAGGCCTGGACTGATCCTGCAGGGGGCTCCGGGAGTAAGGAACCCCGACACTTCCAGAGGGAGAGGAGGAAGACCAGAAGGGAGGAAGGGTGGGCAGAAGCCAAACGGATCAGTGCAACCTAAGAGAGTTCAGAACTGACTGTGTACATATGCAAATTGAGAACAGAATGAAGGCTCCATTTCTAATTGCTAGGCAGCGGAAGGACTTTTCAATAAACACTCTGAGATAATAAACTACTGAGTTGAAAAACAAAAGGGAAACTTTACATTTGCATTTCATACCATCAACAAATGACAGAATTCCAAGAGGATTCCTTTTCCTCCCTCCCACAATAAAGCTCTTTCCATAGGAATAGTTTTCATTTATGGGACACTATGGAAAGTTTTTTTTTTCCAATATGACACAACCTAAAGGTTTAATAGATGAATAAATCAGATTACCTAAAAAGAGAAAAACCAACAACTAAAGTTTTGCACTAGATACATTTCAAAAGACAATACTAAACCTGAAGGAAATTCTTTTAACACACAAAATGACAAAGTACAAAGGAAAAGTGTCTACAAATCAGTTGGGAAAATACAACTCAGTAGAAAACAGCTTATCAGAGGTAATTATTCACAGACTATAAATAAGCAGTCATAATAATCAACATTAAGACCAAAAATAATTGCATTTCATTAATTAGACTGATGAAAATACAAAGGTATCCATAATTAAATATTGGTAAGGATCTGGGGAGCCTGCATGAATGGAAGGAAATAATGGAAGGTGTACATCATACTGGTTAATAATGACCAGAGATTTTAGTTTTACAATTGATATATTACTTTTGAAAGTTATTAAACCACTAGGACTTTAGAAATATATGTAGGAAAAATAAAATTATCTTTATTTTGATCTAGGAACACATTTTAAAACTTATTTTAAGAATTAAATCAAAGATACGTATAAAAATGTATCCAAGGTCGTTCTTCAAGGCAAATTTATTTAATCAAAAAATTTAACCCAACAAAAGCACTGTAAAGGTTTTGGTATTACTATGCATGGAAAAACTATGAAATTAATGAACTTTTAAAGACAAAAGTTATCTTATAAATATAGAAAATAGTCAATACTGTTTAATTCTGAAGTACGTTTATACAAAAAAAAAAATTCAAAATACATCACCAAAATGTTAAAAGTTGCAATTTATGGATGAAAAAAAATTCCTTTTATTTCTAATTTTATATTAGTATCCACCAAACTATTAATATTTATTGCCTTAATAGTTATAAACCATGAGTTTTAATAAATGAAATGCTTTTAAAAAGTTTTATTGAAAACATTTGTCACCAACTTTAATGCTTACTTTAAATATTTTTCAGGTGCTATATTACCAGTATTAGATATTAAATATATTAGGCACTTCTGTCACTTGAAATTTGGGGAAAAAGATTATGAATAAAGATAAATTTTTTTTTCAAAGAAACATTTTCTAACTTTTCTTTGGGGGGTGGGGGCTGAGACGCTTAGCACTGCTCAGGCTTACTCCTGGCTCTATGCTCAGGGATTACTCCGGGTACGTGGGATGCTGGAGACCGAACATGGGTCGGCCACATGCCATGCAGCAAGACAAGCACCCTATCTGCTGTACTATTTTTTCTGGCCCCAGTACCTAACTTTTAAGGTAGATACTGTGTTGCTTGAATTCTAGTGTTCTTCTGCTGTTGGAGAAAAACTATTTGCCACATTTTGAATGTTTAACTTCTAAATACACTTAAAAATGAATTTCTTGTTCCAGGTTTGATCCTTGGCATCCATATGGTCCCCTGAGCACTGCCAGGACTGATTCCCTAGTGCAGAGGCCAGAAGTGACCCCCAAAACCAAAAAACTAAAAATGAATTCCTTGTGCCTGTAGTCAAACAAAATTGCAACCTTATAAAGTCATTTTTAAAGCAATTTAAAATACTATCATACAATATATATTATTGCTATTTGGAATACTCAGCTTTCTATGAGTAAAGACTGATATCTAATTAATATATTTGTGTTTCTAAATGAGCTATGATAATGTCATATTTTGTTTTTTAAACATACCTTTTGGTTAAAGTTTTAGTGATACAAAGAACACTGATTAAAAAAACCATTTAGAATGACCACTTCTATTCTACAAAGAAAACTGTCAAATGTAACAGTAGAAAATATGCGGAGAATTCTGCTCCAAAAGAATTTCCTAAAAATAAAAGTTTGGAACCTGACATCTACTTAGCTCGGTATAACTTTGTGAAGTTGACTGAAAAACACTCCTGTGTGGGCCCCACTAACAGCACCTTTCAAATCTGTGGTTAATGCAGCTGTTCATGTTCACCCAAAGTGTCCTCCCGGCCCAATGCTTAGGTCTGAGCAGTTAGATGTAGAAACACTTCTTTTCCCATGATTCCCCTCACCTCAGTGGTTTAAGATATGCACCAATCATAAGTCACCAGAACAGGTTTTCAAACTGAGGTTTAACTTTTTTTTCTCTTTTTTGGGTTACACCTCGCAATGCTCAAGGGTTACTCCTGGCTTTGGATCCAGGAATTACTCCTGTGGTGCTCAGGGAACCATATGGGATGCCGGGGAGAGAAGCTGGGTCGGCTGTGTGCAAAGCAAATGCTCTACCTGATGTATTATTCGGCTTGACCACATAACTTCTTTAAATATTTGGTGTAGCTACAAAAGTCAGACAACTTTGCAGAAAACCATTTATTGAATGAAGACTGGCCATACCCAAATACAGACCAAATAATGTGATTAAAACATGTTCTCATAAGGGATAGATAGCACGGCTGCTCATGAGCAGATTTTATTGAATTGCTTTTTCTTATTCCCCAAAGTTTTAGGCTGTACCTATGAACACTGAAAACAAGAATTACACTTACATCAGGAGCAAACATCATGTACACAGGGGGAAAAGTCACTATGACATAAAACTAAAATTTATTTAGAGCACAGGTACACAGACAAGTATGAGTCAAAACAGTGAGCTGATACAGATGAAACAATGCAGTATAAAAGATCAGTGAACAGCATACAGGAAAGCCATAGTATACTTTTATTAGCAAAAAAAAGTTATGGGATATTACTACAACTGGCAGAGAATTAACCAAGAGTATCATATTCAGACATTTTAAAATATTAACAGAAAATGCTCTCCATTTCAATGAATCTCTTTTCTTACTTTCACAAACTGTAACTGTAGCAGCTTAAAAATGGGACTAAAATTGAGTAGCGTGAACAGGCACATACGTGCTTTTTATCTAAATCAGTTGAAAGCCAAGTGGTCCAAAGATATAAAAAAATTATCATTTATCAAACAGGAGGAGAATAAATACATTTTCAAAAACAGTGCTATGTCGATTTTCAAAAAATGTTCCAAGTATTAATTGTGGTGGCTCTATTTCTAAATAGATGCCTAATTTTAAAACGACTAGACTTGGTTGATAAAGTTCTCTTTTGATTCCATTTAACTTCTAAATGGCAGAGTAAAAGAAGTCTTTAAAAAATGAAATTAAAAAAAATGAAATTTTATAACTTGCAAGAAAAATGGAAGACCTTATTTAAGTTAAATACATCATTCTACTAAACCACCTAGTTCTTCAACTGAAGAGATAAATGAGTCATCTATAGTGATTCTGTGGCACCCAAACTCTTCCGGTCCTGTCACTCTCTAACCAGGTTTCAGGCTTATGGGGTTACAATTCCATCTATAAACTGCAACAAAAACAGTACAAATCATTACTCACCAAGAGGCTAATCTTGTAGATTTAAGTCTCACTTTAGCAGTGAAAAAACAAAACAAACAAGGTTACTGTGGAAACATACTCTATAAATTAGAAGCCTAATAATATATATGTATTATTCGAATAAAATGTTTCCCTAGGCATCAAGGCCTCAGGAGAGACATACAAAATGTATAGAAGCCCCAAAGGGAGAGCAGGGAAATAAATCCAAGAGCAAGATTCAAAGATGCCTGCTCAGAGTCAGCTAATAGAAACGGTTCATCATTAGGATAGATCATGCCACTATCTTTGGTGTCCAAAATATAAAAGGAATTCTAGGTACAAAGATTTTGCCTGAAAACCCCGGTTGCAGGGAAACAAACACTTTAATGTCACTCTGCAGGCCACTGGACAAAGAAAGAACTTATTTAGAACATACAGAACTGAATTTCCTTTTATTGCTTTACCAAATCCAGGAAGGGACAAATGTTTAAAGCATGTTCTAGAGACAAGACTAATAGTAAGAATAACTCCCCCCCCACCCCCGCCACCCAGTAAGTAGAAGTGGCAGGCATCTTGGTGAATTCGTTTTCTTAGAATTAAATTAGCAATTTTAGCAGCAATGTCTCCAAATACAGCATGGGCTGCCTGTACGTCTCTGACAGTCACACAAAAAGCCTCTGTATCATTCAGAAAATCATCCCTTTATTAAGGAAATGCTAAAATTGAGCAGATAGAATAAAACCCTGCACTAAATGAGAAATTTTGGCATATTACTGGGAAAGGGCTGTTCAGTAAGTAGTTCCCTTAAACAAAAACATTTTATGAGTTTTTTTCTTCCATTGAAAGAGTGTAAGTAAAAGATAATGACGTTTTCCCCAGGTTCAATTTTAACAAATCATAATAGAATTAATCCACTGACATATCTTCTTTTCTCTTTACTTTCCAGGGGCTTTTGGGATTGCTGAGGCAAGATGGGAACACCAGGAACTAAGAGGAGACAGGTAAGCATGGAAAAATCCCAAGGCTTACAAGGCAACCAAATAAATTCAAATGTGTCTATGCAAATGCTCAATATAAAAGTTGTTAAGTGGTTTCAATGATTCCTTTTAAATAAAAAATACTAGTCGTAGGAAATGCAATTCAAATAATAATTCGAAAATATTCAACCAAAATAATGTATGCCTCTCATAGGCCTCTGAGAACACTGATCAGGCTTGGGGGAAAATAATCAAGATCCAGCTACTGCTCAAGTAGCAGATGATGAAAGGATGGAAGGTGGAGGCAGAGACTGGAAAACACTTCAGAATTCTTGCTTTTTCTTCCTTTCCGAGTTGGGAACTGTGTGCAAGAAAAAGTGGACCCAGCATGGAAACATACATATGAAACAGAACTGTGAGGTTGGCACCGCTAGGAATACAATATAGGTCACTGAATGCTGGCTCAATATTCAACAACTAAGTACACACTTTCACAGGTCACACATACAAATGTTGACTGGCACAGCTTCTTAACACAGTTTTCAGTTTAACTACAGTAAGTGATAGCAGCAATGGGTAACAGTTCCACATAAACACCACAAACACACATACGGAAGGAGCACCTACAACAACATGCAAAATCTCAATGACGACACCACTGAATATTACACAATGCATAGAGATTGTAATGGTTTTTGGCAAGGTGTTTTTTTTAACGAGTACTTTATAAAACAAAAATTATTCTGTTATAAATGCTATTTAAAAACTTGGAATATAATGGATTAGATATAAAAGTTCAGATAAAGTTAATCTGAGTGGATTAATACTAAAATGGACCTCGTATACTACTTCATCTAGTATAAATAATCAATTATAAATAAATGTCTAGAGGAAGTGTACTAAGGTAATTAATTTATAAAATGTAAGAATCATAGAAAGCAAACAGGCATAAAAATATTTAAATACAGCATACACATTACTGTTACGATTCTCTATTGCTGATGTCTTCCTACTTCTACCTACCAATTACAAATAAATTAGGCCAAAGCATTTCAAAGCTCTTTGAAGTGAACATGCGATGTTAAAAAATGCTAACTTCACTGTAATATAAAGATTGGAAGAAGTATAGTGAAAAATTCAACATTCCATTTAAAAGTCAATTTATTTCATTGAGACTTTTTTGTTGTCTGGGTCACACCCAGCGATGCTTGGGGGTTTCTCCTGGCTCTGTGCTCAGGGGACCATATGGGAAGCTGGAGATTGAACCCAGGTGGCCACATGCAAGGCAAGCACTCTACTAGCTGTACTATCTTAGGCCGCTTATCAAGACTTTAAAATGCAACATCCTAAAATTACAGACTGAGCTACGATGACGTAAATATAATTCCTAAAATAAGAATGCATGAAATTTAAAAATATGCTTGAACTTTTTGAAACCAGCAGGAAAATAGAGAATTTACAAATCATTTCTCCATCTTCCTGCAGGACACCTCTTCCATGAGTTCCCAGTTTTTTTCCTTCTCTCTAAATGAAGTCACTTTCGAAACATCCTACTTATCATGGCAGCAATTTGATCATTTTGGAAGTACGTCCCAAACCCTCAATATTATTTTTAAAGCTTCCAAACTCAAAGAGGATACTGTACAGCACTAAAAACCCCAGTCACAAAGATGCCACATAAACGGCTCTCCCAGGGAATACCGTGTTAGATAAAAAAGGAGCCTTTTAGCTCATCATCTACATTGCTGGAATTCGTGGTTGAAATTGCAGTTATGCATTTTCTTCCCCTCCGTAAATTAAAAAAAAATGTGAAACTGAAAGGTATTTGTCAGACTAAGGCTGAGGACACTAAGAGATGGTACCAGAAGGGAGGGTACTGGGGCATGGGCTGGTTCTGACCCAACAAGGTGCACACACTAGTCTCTCTGGGGATGTTCCCTTCTTCTGTGAAAGCAATACTTGATTTTATATCAAACACAATGGGAGTTGATAAAATGGAGTAGGTAAATAAAAGAAATATTTTAAAAATACAAAGAGGGGGAAAATTAAATGGAGCAGGTCAATTAATATTAATATTTAATTAATACTATATTAAACATTAATATTTAATGCAAACATTAAATCTTTGATTAAAATATTTATTTTTATTAAAAAATAAACATTTTATTTTGCAGCCCAGTTCATTGAAGAATGTGCTCTGGAGATTGTAGCACATCATGTGGTAAGGCTTGGCGCTTGAAGGTAGGGGCTGGCAAACGTGAAGGTTCTCGGGTGACGTGTGTCACACAGTCGGTCCCTTTGGGCACGGCCGTCTCCTTGTTCTGCTCCCTCCACAGCACTGAAAATCGCTGCAATCAAAGCTACCTTGGGCTCTTTCCAAGTTAGGCCTCTATGATTATAATTCAATAAGGGAATGATTTTCACATTAATACTCTGACCTAATATCAAGAATTCAGTCATGGTTTAGATAAAATCTTGATTTTAACAGGTTGAAAGCAATCTTAAAAAAATAACCCTAATGGAGGGGCTGCAGAGATAGTAATGTGGGGAGGGCGTTTCCCTTGCATATGACTGGCCTGGGTTTGATCCCGGTATCCCACATTGGTCTTCTGAGCACCTCCAGGAGTAATTCCTGAGTGCAGGGCCAGGAGCAACTGCTGAGCATTGCTGAGTGTGGCTCTCAAAACAAATTAATGAAAGTAAATGGAATTTTCTGGGGGTGGACAGATAGAACAGTGCAGCTTACTTGGGTTCACTCCCCAGTATCCCATATGGTCCCCCAAGGACTGTCAGGACTAATCCCTGACTGCAGAGCCAGGAGTAGCCTCCGACCTTTGCTGGCTGTGGCACCCAAACAGAAAGTTAAAGAAAAGGAAAAAAAAAAAGAAATAATATTCAATATCAAAACTGGTCTTTCTCAGTTTTGGTTCACTCAAATATCAATTTACAAATAAAAGTGGCCATGAGAAATTTTTATTCTTTCTTTCCCTGCTAGAGAAGGGAGATCAGTTGTTAAGTGTGCCCGATATCTTTGCTTTTGTTTTTCTGTATGGTTAGAAATAAGCCAACCCCAAAACAAGACCCAACACCATAGATAAGAATGCTACCTGGGCGAGAAAGATAGCGGAGGGGAAGTGGAGCCAGGCCTGCATGCTGGAGCCCCAGGTTTGCGCCCTGCACCTCACGATGCCCCAAGCTCTACTGGGGGTGACCCAACATTCACTGGGCATGGGGCCAAAAAGAGAAATAGGAAAAGACACTGATTTTACCTCTAAGATATTCCCAACCTCATCCTAAATAATCCATATAAAATGTTAACTTGCACTGGAGGAGTAGTATAGCAGGTAGAGTGTTTGCTTGCATGCAGCTGACCAGCGTCGATCCTTGGCATCACATGTAGTGCCTAAACACCATCAGGAGTAATTCCTGAGAGCAGAGCTAGGAGCAACCCCTAAGTATAGCTGGATGTGACCCAAAATAGCAAAAAGAATAAAAGTATTAAAGAGACAACAACAACCTGTGATTATAATCTCTTAAATTATAATTTAAGGGATCAAAATCATAATCTCTTAAATTATAATTTAAGAGATTATAAGATCTCTTAAAAATCATACTAGTTTGTCTGAAAAACAACTCAAATAACCTCAGAGAGTTCCAGAGGCAGAAAAGCAATGTATAATATAAAGGGAAAAAATAAAAAACAATACAAATACCCTAGCAAAAGGTGAGTCTCCACGTAACACTCTGTTAGATAGGCACAGCTTGTGTAAAAAACTCTAAGAAGACTGTTAAACTGATTGACAGAGAATTTACTAATTTTAGTATCTATTTTTCTTTAATAAACATTATGAAAATAACTTACTGTAATAAATTATTATAGGCTCCCCTTGACTTCTCTCAAAGAAATAGATGCTAATTTCTTTTCTACATATGGTAGAAAGGTTTTATTTATTGATGCTAAGAATTAGAATTTTATTTTTATCTAGAGAAGTCAAAATATATCCTTGAAGAGAGGCAGTCTAAGGAAAGGTGATAAAAATCAGAAGTGCTTGTCTCCAATATATTAAACTGGAGATTGTCAAACTAGAAAATAATCAGAATGGCTTCACGATTGGTCTCTAATTCTGAGAATCACTGACTGTCTTATTCACAGAGAAAAATGATACTGTCACAGAACTATTCTGAGAAGCAAAACAACTTATAAAAGCACTGTGAAACATTGGCACATTGTAAATGCTCAATAAATGCTAGTCGACCTATACATTCTTATGGATGCACCTCCGTGAGTGAACACAATGGATGGCTTTGCTTTATTTGACCATCACTTAGACAGGTTCCCACCACTTGTTTCCAGTACAAAATTATCCTAATTACAGTGGTAAAACAAAGACTACTAATTAAATGACTTTTCTCACTTCAACAATGTTTATGTCATTATTCCTTTCTTCAGTTTAGATTTGCTTTATACTTACTTTGGATTTTAAAGTTAAATGAACACGACATTGAGGGTGTGGGGAGAAAACATCCAAATAAGTTTTAAAAGAGATTCTCCCCACAAGATACTCGGAAGCAGTACGACGACAAACAAGAACAAACCAACAGGGCCAGGTAAAACGGGTAAGGCGCTTGCCCTACATATGGCTGATGCGGGTTTGATCCCTGGCATCTCTCATGTTCCCCGAGCCCATCAAGTGATCCCTGAGTGCAGAGCCAGGAGTGAGTCCCGAGCACTGCCAGGTGTTGCCCCAAACAAAAAAAACCAACAAACCATAAAATGAAACAAAAGCCATGCCAACCCTCAATAACTAATTAACACTATGAAGATAAAATTTATAAAACTCATGAATAGTGTTTGCATAGTCTTTTGCTAAGCTATCAAAAGTGAAACTTTTATCACAGCATTGTTTGTTGCGTTTTTTGAGACGTGGGACTAATTCATAGACATCTGTAACCCTCCCAGTGACCAGGAACCATTTGTGCAAATATCTGTTGATATGACTATAAATGTTAATGTCAGTGGAGTCATTTTATTTCATGGCATTACGAAGATAAGTCAAATGACTTAGACATGTTTAAATGTATTAAATGTTTCAGAAAAAAAAACACTAACTAAAACTTAAAGACACTTCAAGCTATGCTAAAAATATTTCAGACTATTCTTTTGTGGACCATGAATTCATCCAACAGAGGGGAAAAGCAAATGAACATATTTATCATAGGAAAGAATTTATCATAGGAAAATACTTATAAAATAAAAAAATATTTCAAATAGTTTGCGTATTTTTATTTTTAGTCAAACCAGAACTAACGATATAAATGAACTCTTAAGAATAAATGCAAATGGATAAAAACATCCCCAGATTACCTTTCAAATATTGTCTTTAAAAAAAAACATTGCTATCATCTATGGTTTTCCATAGCACTCACATATATGAATAATCATGTTGTAATTATGCATCTATGTTAGCCAAATTCTGACTGATGGAACCAACATTTTAACTCGAGATGTGCAAAAGCTCCAGAGTCCTCTGAGGAGCATGGATGTTTTCTCACAAGACATTACATGATCTTAAAGAATAAACTTTGCAAATAGGATTTTACTGCTTTTGTCTGAACAATGGAACTGTCAAAAAAAGCAGTATATTCAATTGTAGTGGAACATGTGCTTAACTGAATTTTTGCTGAAAGCACATATAAGATTTTGCCATAGTATTGGTATACTGTATTAAAAATTACAGTGATAGGGTTAGAGAGCTAGCTCAAGGCTTTTAGAGCACAAGCTTTACAAGCGGTAGGCCTGGGATTGATCACTTCGGGAATGACCACCAGCACTGGGCTGGGAGAACCCCCTGAGCACCACCACAAAAATCAGGGTCATAAATAATAAACATGGCATGTGGCAGTAGTATGCCTTCGGTACTGCTGATACAAAACTACAAAATTTAGAGGTAGTCACAGATAATTATTCCTAATTTAATGAACTCAAAGAGATTCTGTATTTTGGCTATACTTCTACCAATCACTCTTCAGGCAAGTTTTCTAAATCTAAATGTCACACAATTCCTATCTGGTCTGAGTTATCCAAGTAAAATATCCGTACATAAATAAATAAGTGACTCACATTCTCAATTGTGTTTTTCTAAGTGAAAATGCAATAGGATTAAACAGGATAATCTCCCCTCCCCATTTTAGTAACTCAATAAAGACCAGCAGGATTTTGAAACATCTTACAGCTCTGCTTTCCCAGTTCATCTCGATGGTATTTTCTCCTGATGGCAACTTTACTTCACTGTCAAACAAGCCGATCATTTAAAAATATGTTGGTGTAAAAATAAAATGCATAGTTATAGTTTAAGTCTTTTATAGAAATAGGTAACACACGGACATTTGTGCAAAAATCATCTTTTAAAAACAAAGTCCTTTCACAGTTGGCTGTCCCGTGCAGTTAGAGACCAATTAGAGAACAGAAAAACAGGTATGTTTTGCAAAGGGCTCAGAGAACAAGCCTGCAGTTCAAAATGAACAGGCTATTGGGGCAAGGGAACACAGTGGGCCATCATGAAAGATCACTGGGAACTCCTTTTAATCAGATTATGCTGAGAAATGGGAAGGCTCTCTCCCAAATCTATCTGGCTCTGATCACTGAAAAGTAATGAACTGCAATTGAGAAAGGTAACAGGAAAAACTTAAGTCAGATGATGATAGCACCATTCCCTTAGTTACAACCTAACTGACTTGTCTTGATCTCAACACAGATGGAGCTAACTGACCTTCCTTTCAAGTTATTGAAATGATTAAAGATGACATATAAAGAAATATGAAAGGATTCAACTGAAGAAACAATTCTAGAATGCGAACAACTTTTTGAGTACATTTTGTTTTCTTTATGCTTTTTGGCAGTCTCTAATTTCCTCACAATTAGCCAATGTTACTTACACCAATATTACTTGATGTATGCTAGTCTTTCTGCACAGTACTGGCACACTTAACTGGCTTAAAAACGGTGGTGAATTGTCATATATAATATTAAAAATAAAGCAAGCTATCTCATGCCCTTTCTCTTGCTTCTGGATGCCTCTCTAGGAACGGAAAGACATGGTATGAAGTTGATTCCACAACACGCAGTCTACTGCACTGCAGGTGCCCACCTCCCCACCAGGGCTAAAAGAAAGGTCATGTCTTAGTGGGATGGTTCTTTGTGTTTATGACTCAGGCTGCAAGAGCTGCCAAGCCATAAGAAAGTCTGCTAATGTGATGAGTTAGCAAAGCAAGCCATATGAAATCTGCCCGGTTGTACCATAAATTAATGCATTACATACGCCCTACCTTCCTAGTTAAAGTGAACTATGAGAGTACCTAAAAGAAGAAATACTTTCCAAAGATCAGATTCAATAAAGAAACAGAGATTTCGATTTTTTTTTGTCAAACAACGTGCTATATAAATTATAAAGGATAGGAACCTAGCTCAGCTTTACTGTGCCCTAATGTATAATTTATTTTGTTTTTGAAGTATCTTAACTAATAATTCACCACAGGCACAAAACTTGAAAATAAAGACCTTGAAAAAACCACCACAAAAATGCATTTATCCAAAATCATTATTACAGTAATTGTAGGATATTACAGGTAAATGCAGCTAACATTTACCGTAGAAGAAATGTTGTATATTTTCTTTGAGACTGCTTTGAATTAATCTAAATCCAGTAGCAAAATGTTATTACTGCAATATCCCTTTTATTTCAACAATTATTGGGAAAAGTAATGCCCTGGGGGGATAGAGACTGAGGTTTGATGCTTATAGATACATACTTCAGGAGCTTTGAACTCTAAAAGAACATGAGTTACTTGTTTCATTGCCTTGACTAGTAGGTCTAGATTTTAAGTAAAAATTTTCCATGATCTCCCTTGTCTTTATGCTGGATAGACCATGGAATGTTTGAGAATACTTTCGAGTAATTTTTTGTAAATCTGATCATAAAACTTCATTTGTACTGAGTTCTTTGGAAGCAAAAATATTTTATCCAGGTTCAAGCACAACAGTAAAAATGAGCTATGTAACTGTCCTTCTATGGGCCACAATAGTGAATTTTTCATATTACTTAAAAATGATCAATTTGGGGTCGGAGCGATAGCACAGCGGGTAGGGTGTTTGCCTTGCATGCGGCCGACCTGGGTTCGATCCCGGCATCCCATATGGTCCCCTGAGCACCGCCAGGAATAATTCCTGAGTGAAGAGCCAGGAGTAATCCCTCAGCATTGCCGGGTGTGACCCAAAAAGAAAAAAAAATCAATTTTCCAAAAAGAATGGCACCTTGATTCCCTCCACCCCCCTTCCCCTGCCCACCAAAGATGATACTAGAACGTCTACATCTTCATACATGCTAACGGTGAAGCACAGGAGGGAAAGTTCTAATTAAGCTTAAAAAAAAGTAAATAAATAATTTGAAGTCATGCTTGTATCAGCAAGTTCGTATTCTGTATCTAACTGAATACAATTTTATATAAGCAGTAAAGGTACTGTTGTCTTCTCCTGATAAGCAGAGTTTAAAAAGGAAAAGAATAAAGTCATTTATTAAGTTAACTAAGAACGAAAGGTAGGGTGGGAAGGAAAAGCAGGAGTTAAGGACACGGCGTCTAGGATGCCTCCCCGTCTCCCTGGGATCGTCTTGATCAGAAACAGAATACTTCTCAATTTTGCATTGCCTGAGAACCACTATGGTTTTGTAAAATCCGTAACAGCAATTACGTCTAATCACCCACAAGTACGGTTGTGTTAAGCCTATAAACACTATGTTAGTAATACTAAACTATCTTCATTGGCTTATTTGTAAAAAAGAAAAATATATTATGTATTTATATTTTTATAAAGTTAACACTGAGGGCAGAGGAGATGGGAAGAAGAAGTGGTGGACAAACACAGTTTCTCCGGACAAGGCAACCCAGCGGCGGGGCCTTGCTCAAGCTAGTAGTCAAGCAGTATCCGAGGAAGAGTCGTAGGAGGCCGGGACGATGAAATTGCCGCTGTTGGAGTGGCCGGCCACGGACTGGGCGGCCTGCTGACTCAGGTTGTTACAGATAAGCACCAGCTGGTTGCTCTGGGCCTCCGACAAAGTGCTGCAGCTCTGATAGACACTGAAGTTGGTTTTCCTGCCAGGGATGTTGCCCTTCTCGCACATGGTCTTCACCATCTTGGCCAGCTTGTTCTTGCCCAGGGCCTGGCAGTTGTACCAATGCAGAGCTGCCAAGTTCACGACTGGCTTGATAGACAAGTAGAAAGGGGCATCCTCGTAGCGCATGGCAGGGGCCGCCGCTGGGCGTATTCCCTTATAGTCCTGGACGGGGCAGGTCTGGGGGCGTGTTGGGTGGCGTACACGGGAGTCTGTGCCCCGCGCTTGGTCTTGGCGTTCAGGTCACCAGTGTCTTGGCCCATCCACTCCAGGTACTCCAGTCCCGTCTCTGTCACCCGCAGGCGGATGTCGCCCCACTTCAAGGTCGATCCATGGAAGCCGGTGCAGTGGCGAACGCTTTGGTGTTGTTGAGCCAGACCAGGTTGAGCAGACCCTCCGGGTTATAGCGGCTGAGCAGGCCCCGCTTGCGCAGAATGAGTTCGTCGGCAAACGTGAGCTTCATGGACTTGTGCGGCTTGTTTCCTTTTCCTTTGCAGCGGAGCTCAATCTGCTTCTGTTTCAGCGCCTCTTGGGAGCGCTTGAACTCCTTGTCCCTGGTGATGCTGTAGCCGTACCTGTGCTCTTTGAGGTACCGTTCCAGTCCGCACTGGTAATTGGCCAAGCTGTTGGGTTCATACTCGGACCCGTCCTTCTGCCTGGCGTCCACAAAGAAAGAGGCAAGGTAAGCGTCCAACTCCTTGCAGGGGATGACATAGATCTCTCTTGTTTCCGAGGGGTACTTGGAGATGAGGAACTCCACGGGAATTGCGGAGCGCAGTCTGCGTGCTCGGATGGTTTTCTCATTCTGCTCCCTGCTGAGCTCAGCTGCTCTTTCATCCTGGTCTGCAACAAATGGGGAGGGGAGGGATAGAGAGGGTGTTGATGAGTTCAGACAATGTACTTTCTACTCTGAAATAAAGTTTCCTTTTATAATGAAACGGGAAAGGAGGAACAGGCTTCACAGAGAGGACTAATCAACGGTATGGATATGTACACCTGTTGCATCCACAGGCAGGCACCTTCAGTTTCACAAATGATGCACTAGACAGGACCAGCCCTGAGGCCCAATACAATCAAAACCAGCTGCACGTAGTTCAGTGCGTGAAGGTTCGTGGAAAGAGTGAAATTAGAGGCAGCTTCCTTTTAAGGAAAAAATGTGAGACAGAAACATGCTGTTTCCTCACTGCTGTGTGCAAGGGCTCCGTGACAGCTGATGACATATTCATTTAGAACCATTTCATTTGTGAAACCAGAGGCCTCATTTTATTGAATAAAATTAAAAGAGGTAAATCTCTTATTACAGAGAACTACATTCAACATTCCTAAACAAATCTCTTACAACACTCTCTAGCAATTCAGGTAGACAGTTTATACATATTCAGCATGAAACTGCAGGGAAGTTTTCAGTATGAACACGGATCACCCATGACTCAGTAATGGTGTCCTGGAAGTAGTTTTCCCCACTTTACTGTGCTTCCAAAAATCGGTTGTTTTGTGGCCTCAAAATCAGATTCCTAGGCCAGTGGTTTGGAATCTGCTTTTAAATCTGTATTGTCATGCTCAGGATGAGGCCTTAAAAACACAATTTGTGGAGCCAGAGAGATAGCCCAGTGGGTAGGGCGTTAGCCTTGCACGTGGCTGGCCTGTGCCGACCCGGTTCGATCCCGGCATCCCATATGGTCCCCCGAGCACCGCCAGGAGTAATTCCTGAGTGCAGAGCCAGGAGTAACCCCTGAGCATCGCCGGTGTGACCCAAAAACAAAACAAACAAACAAAAAAAACCACAATTTGTGAAATGAAGTTCCTATGCTTGCTTTAAGAAAGAAACTTCACTCGCCTTCACTCTCTTTGTTGGCGGGAGAAGAGTGAGGGGCATACCTGTAGATACTCAGAGCTAAGTTCATGAATACCATTTAACTCCTCAGCAATAATTAATTTCATTTGGGGCATTTATATTAACATTAAAAATATGTTGTCAAAAACCGCCACTACTGTATCAGACAAGGTATGAGTGAAGAGAAGAGAAACCTTAAGTGTAGAATACACAACAGAAAACTAGATTATCCTGTTGACTGCTGAGAGCAAACACTAAGATAAACTCAAAATAACAGTAAAAGGTGGGTCCTAATTCTAAAGTAAAAGGGAAAAGTCTTTTGTACATCTCAATTATCTTATTTAGGAAAACTTTAGAGATAAATATGTCAGGTTCTCAGTAGAAATCTTTGTAAATATACAATAAAAATGTTTTAAATATACAATAAAATGTTTTTAAATATACAATGTTTTTGTATGTTTTTAAACATACAATAAGTTTTGAATAAACTGAACTTTATATCCACAAAGCACATTTTGTATTAATACACATATACATATATACACATATATAGCCATGTTATTTGAAAATATGTCAAAGTAACTGCCCAAATCCTCAACTTTAGAAAATGAAATGAGATTCAGTATGTGAGCTAAATGCTATTATAAACATATTTTTAATATCTTATAACTACTACTATTTTATTTTTAGTTTTTGGGCCATGCCCAGCAATGCTCAGAGCTTATTCTGGCTCTCAGCTCAGGGATCATTCCTGATGGGGCCTGGGGGACCGACCATATGGGTTCCCAGAGACTGAACACAGCCCGCTGCATATATGACCCACTGTACTACCTCTCCAGCCCGAGATCTTATCTGATAAATTCAAATATACATAGAAATATTTTATGCTTCATTAAATTTGCAGCTATGATAAGCAGTAGAAATTTATTTGTGTATCAAACTAATAATATGGACTATTCCATCAATAAGAGGACACCTCAGGGAATGCCATTAATATCTTACTAGGCTGGTTCCTCAAATGTTGCTGTGGAAAGCCAAAAGGGCCAGTATACCTGTTTATTTTGGCGACCGGTTCAAATATTTATCATGACAGCCTTCAAACTTTAAAAAGAAGACGTTCCAAGAAATAAGCATTCCTAGACAAGCGAAATTTTTCTAAGCTTCTCAACTTTGAAAAAAGAACCTTCTCTTTTCTAAAAATGCATTTGAGATTATCTTCATCATTGTGACAATCCAGATTATCTTCCCATAGTCTAAACTATAAAAGTCTTGAGCAACATCTGTGAACTGGTGGCTAACTCTCTAGTGTTTTCTTTTTCATTTATTCTGTTTTCTGGCTCTTAAAAAATTTAAGTCAACTAATTTTTTAATTTAATCACAGTGAGATACAATTACAAAGTTGTTCACGATTGGATTTCAGCCATACAATGTTCCAACATATGTCCCTTCACCAGCGCACATTTTCTACCACCAATGTCCCCCGTTTCCCTTCTGTACCGCCCCACCCCTCCATGGCAGGCACTTCTCTCCCCGGCACCCCCTTGCCCACCCACACCTCTTTAGGTCATGTGGTTTGCAATACAGACACTTACTGAAAGGTTATCTTGTTTTCTGTTTTATACATACTTTTATTTTTCCACCTGCCAATGCTCAGGGGTTATTCCTGGATCTGCACTCGGGAATCACTCCTGGTGCTGCTTGGGGGACAATCTGGGATGCCAGGGATCGAGCCAGGGATCAAACTTGGGTCAGACACGTGCAAGGCAAACACCCTCCCTGCTGTACTATTGCTCCTGCCCTTTATATCTATTCTGATGTAAGTAAAATTCCCTATTGTAAATGGATTTGGTTCCCAAATAGGGTGTTCTGAATTTAGGATTTACAATGAAGTTATAGGTTATTGAAACTGATTCTTTTAACTAGAGCTGCAATATTTTGCAGTACTACCAAGGGCTTAAGATAAAGTAGAAACAAAACTTTAGTCTTTTGTTTTTAGGTTCAACTTTTTGCT
Source organism: Cryptotis parvus (assembly GCA_021461705.1). NCBI lineage: Eukaryota > Metazoa > Chordata > Mammalia > Eulipotyphla > Soricidae > Cryptotis > Cryptotis parvus. The sequence continues at coordinate 62,214 of JAJIBD010005200.1, read as the reverse complement.
CCATGAGATGTTTAATAACTATTATTAACTCGAATGAAATGCTGAATCCACTGCAATCAATCTTCAAACTCATTTTATAAAATATATTATCATTTTCTTTGGAAGGCAACCAACAATCAGTGCTCGGTGCTTAAGAGGACATCGGGCGTCATGGAATGAAGCCAGGGTCTCACGCATGCTAGAATCCCCTCCCTCCCATCCGCCCTCTGGATCCTGTGGGATGGGTCCTCCTCCATCGCACTCTACTTTCTTCCACCTCCTTCACCCCATTCTGTTTTCATCCCATCCAATTCTATTTTGTCTTTTTTTTTTAGATATCTTCCCGTTCATCATCTATTGCTCGCGGGCACCAGTAATATCTTCATAGGTCCTGTCTCATGCTAGTAGAGCCCAAGGGCATCTGCTTGCTCCAGGAACATAAAGAGCCTCAAACCATTCCATCAGGTCATAGGTCTATAATTGTTACTGGTATTTGGCATATCAAATATGATACGGGCAGCTTGCCAGGCTTCCCGTGTGAGTGGCATACTCTTGTAGTCACCTCTAAATACAGCATTTATTGATGAACCGCGGCTGCAAGTGGCGCCGAACCGCTTTTTTAGATAAAAGGGTCAAAACTTAGGATAAAATCCCCTGGATGTGAAGTTATAAAGGGTGGCTTGTATAAAGAGTTACTAAAGGGAATGTGAGAAAGTTTGAAGTCTGATGGACTTTTTTTGGTTTGGTTTTTGGTCACACCTGGCAGTGCTAAGGAGATCATATGGGATTCTGGGGATACAGGAAACCAGGTAGGCCTGTGTGAAAGGCAAACACCTACCGAATTTCTATTGCTCCAGCCTAAAGTCTATTGGAATTAATGGAGCCACATTTTGGTCAGTATCCTATGAGTAGAACTGGTGTAGAAGCCCACAGAGGGCTCTGGAGCACACATCTCAGAGTTTCCCGGGCAAGGGAGTCCACTCGTCCATTCCAATTTAGCACACTATCACACTCACAGTTGAAATGCATACTGGAACTGCCTCAGCAACCTCACGCCAGACTTGTAAGCTTTATCTTCTTTCTACTTGGCCTCAATCTTGGTTGAAGATGCATTGCCTCTAACATAGGCAAAAGACCGAAGAAAAATGTCTCACCACATCCTTTCCTATCAGTCTTACAGCGAGTCACGTATCACCAGGGAGCAAAGAAACCGTAGGCATCTGCTTTGAAGTAAATGCCTTCAGAATCAAATATGAACAGTAGTAAGTTCTCCATCAATTACGAAATCCAATGATATCAGGCACGACTGATTGTGAAATAGGAAATGGTTACAACTGCTCTGCATTCAGCTCTAGATTTAGAAACTGACTTTTTACTAGGTGTAAGTGCTTGTGATTCTTCACAAACTGAAGTGCTTGTGATTCTTCACAAACTGAAGTGAACGGATCAAGATAAAAAGATATTGGGCCCAAGCTATAGCCCAGTGGGTAGGGCGTTTGCCTTGTATGTGGCCAGCCCATGCATCCCATATGGTCCCCGAGCACCGTCAGGAGTAATTCCTGAGTGCAGAGCCAGGAGAAACCCCTGAGCATTGCCGGGTATGACCCAAAAGGCAAAAAAAAAAAAAAAAAAAGATTATCACTGGAGGCCTTCCTGAGGCTCCCTCCCTGAGAGCAACGGTGATCCTGGCTTAAAACTTTATAGGTTTGCTTGGCCTGTTGCTTTAATTTACAGAAACAGAATCTTGGGTCACACCCAGTGATGCTCAGGGGTTACTCCTGGCTCTGCACTCAGGAATTACTCCTGGTGGTGCTCAGGGGACCATATGGAATTCCGGAGAACCCAGATCGGCCACAAACAAGATAAATGCCCTACCTGCTGGACTATCATTCCAGCCCCCAGATATGGAATCTTAAGTGGACTGAACTCTTCTGTGATTGGCTTATGTTCAAACGTATGCTTGTGAAAGTCAGTGATACTTTTTGGTAGCTGTGAATAATTTGTTCTTCTCTATAATATTCCTTTGGGTGAATATACTGCACTTGATTTTTCTGTTATGTTGGTATATATATGGATTACTTGGATTACTTCCCAAAAAATCGCAATGAATGCTGGAGTTCTTAATGTCTGAGGGATCATGTTGATGTTTTACATATGCTTACTGGATGCTTGTTTAGAAATGAATTTGCTGGATTATAGGAAGTTCTATGTTCAGCTATAATAGATACTAAACATTTTTTTTCCAAAATGTCTGCACCAGTTCATTTTCCCAAAGATGAGGGAATGATGGTCCAGGCTGCTTTCTACTAGAAACTATGCTAAGTAATGTTATTGAGCCGTTCTGGTGCATGTGTACTGTGCATTCCTGTTTTTATTTAATTTATTTGATGACCAATGAAGCTGAACATCTCTTTAAATGTTTATTGGCCATTTGGATGTTCCCTTGAGCAAAGTGCCCATGTAAGTCATTTGTCCATCTCCTGGGATGCCCTGACTGCGGGCCTAAGGGTTTTTAAACAGTCTGTGTAAGTCTTTGTCAGACATACATACATATATGTATATATACATACACACATACATGTATATTTGCATACATGTACATTAATACATGTGCTTATAATAAAACACAAATACATCCTTTGTGGCTTTTTTTTTTACTTTCTTAGGAGTGCCTTTTAATGAACTAGAGTTCTTAATCCTAAAACATGGTTTACATTTTTAAATTCTCTTTAAAAAAATCATGTTTATTTCAAGATCATGGAAGATTTATTTCTTCTAAGAGTTTTACAGTTTTGCTATTCACATTTCAATCTGCCATTCACTAGAACATAATTTCTATGTTCTGAGGCAGAAATTAAGTTAACTTTTTCAACATGTAGCATCAACACACTGGGTCTTAACTAACCAAATGTGAATCAGCAGTGACATGTGGTAGCACCTAAAGCCGCAACAGCAGAGCGGACTCACAGCACCCTGGCCACACCTTGTCGTCCTTGGCATGGCAGCCAGTGCTAGCGACACCCAGATAGAATTCTTGGATTTTTTGTAGGCATGTGTTTGTTCTTTTGTTTTCAAAGATGGGGCGGAATATACTAAAACATTCTATTTCATACCCTGAATTACCATTAACAATGTAATAGAGATAAGTACATATCATCACATATAACTTTTCTTCATTAAAATAGCTACTGTTTTGTATGAATATCATAAAACACTTATCTAATTCCCTAATGATGAACACTGCATGGTTTATAACCTTTTTAAAAAAAATCACCAACAATGCTGCAATGAGTATCCTTCCCTGTGCACAAGAAAACGTCCATAATGGATTTCCAAAGGTGGGCGTTCTCCACTGCTTACTGTCCTGGTCATAAACTGTACAGATTTACTTCCATGATACATATGAGTGCTAGTTTGACTACATCCCCTTAGAGGATGTGGTTCAGCAACAGGGCATGTATTTGTCTGGCATGTATTAGGTGCTGGGTTCAAGTCCCGGCACTGTTCCCAACCCCCATAAATGATAATCATTATATTCCTTCAAATAATTATTCAAGTTTCCAACTTTTTATTATTTAATTCAGAAAATATGTATTATGATTTTATTTGGCATTTCTTTTTTTTTTTTTTTTTTTTTTTTTTTTTGCTTTTTGGGTCACACTCGGCAATGCTCAGGGATTTCTCCTGGCTCTGCACTCAGGAATGACTCCTGGCAGTGCTCGGGGGACCATATGGGATGCCAGAGATCGAACCCAGGCGGCATGGGCCGGCTGCATGCAAGGCAAATGCCCTACCCACTGGACTATCGCTCTGGCCCCGGCATTTCTTTCGATAAGTGAAACTTAATTCATATTGAAATACTTATAGATGTCTGTATTTTGTCATTTTTTTGGTGATTTCCCGCCTTTGTCCATTTCTGCAGATTAAGTTTTAGAAGATCTAGACAGATATACTAGGAACTTTTATATTAACAAACAACAAAAGTTATTTACATATTTTGTCTTATATTAAGCTTTTTACTATAGGTTTCTATATAGACATATTTTAGTTTGATTTTTATAATTATTACTTTTTTACATTTATGGATCAAATTTACCGTTAAATTTTTTTTTACTATTTTGTGGTTCACTTAAGAGATGCTTTCCCAATACAATACCATAAGACAAGTCTCATATTTTAACATTCTCAATATATTTTAACATTTACCTATTCAATGCATTTTATCATAATAGTAAGGAAGGCACCACCTTAATATTTTTTCTAGAGACAGCTAATCACTAAATAATAGTGGTGATTGTTTGTCATTATTAATATTAGTATTAAGTTTCTGAATGTCTTGTTGTTAAAACTAATTTAAAAAGCAAAAAAAAATTAAAAGATGACACCTGTGGAGTCAAATGACAGATGTACGGTTATTTTGCTCTACTGAAAGATTTTCTAATGTTCGGGAATTAGTTCATGCCTGTTATGAATCCAACATGCATATGGTGTACTGTTGTAAAGCAATGAATTCTGCATACTAATATTTTATTTTGTATTCCTGCTCTAGTACCCATAAGCAAATTTTGCCTTTTCTATGCTATTTGTTAGGTTTTACCATCAAAGTTGTGCTGTCTCCAAAAACATAAGTATTTTTCAAAAGCGGCAGTTGTACATGAAATTCTGGTTTCATTTTGGGATGATTTGGAAATAGGGCATAGTGCTTAGTGTGTGCTTATCTGTGTTAAGAGGGGAGTTCAGAGCTTTGATAATTAAATCCATAAATGCCATTTACTATTTGATGGATTGTCTTTCCTTCTGCTTTAATTCTTAATTTTTTTCTAACCCGGACATGGCTAATTTTCTTACTTTCTTATTTGCATTAATAAACATGTGTATAAGCTACTTCAAAGTATTTTTTTAATCTGCACCTAATAGGTTTCGTTCTCTAATGTTATTACTGTATGTATTATCTCATTTATATTATTTTGGGGGCCTCCCAGGCAGCACTGGGGATACCAGTGCTCCCGAGGATATTCAGTGCCGGGCATCAACTCTTGTATGCTAGACTCTAGTATATGAACTAGCTCCCTAGTTTTACTATAATATGGAGACTATAATTAATTGATCTTACTATGAAAACTTCTGAATCAAAGCTTTTAAATTTTTTTTCATTGTGTGAAGTAAAAACAGGCTTTATTTGGAAGCTTTGAGGAAAGGGGAAAAGAGTAACATGCTCAAGGGAGGACTTCTCCAGAGGGAGAGAGTCCCAGTAACCATACCAGTACTCAAGTGTGAAAGTCTACATCTCAAGAGGGAGATTCGGGTAATGTGCTTGGGCACTACATGTGCATCATATTTTTTTTTGCATCATATATATATATATATATATATTTTTTTTTTTTGCTTTTTTGGGTCACACCGGCGATGCTCAGGGGGTTACTCCTGGCTCTGCACTCAGGAACCACTCCTGGTGGTGCTCGGGGGACCATATGGGATGCCGGGATCGAACCCGGCCGGCACAGGCCGGCCATGTGCAAAGCAAGCGCCCTACCCGCTGGGCTATCGCTCCGGCCCCACATCATATTTTTTTTAAGTCTTAAAAACATTTCTAGCAGGCCCTGTGGTTTCCTGGTTTTGCTTTACATTTATAACTGGGCATATAAAGTATATGCCATGCATTTGTGAGGCCCTTGGTATAATCCCTCGCAGCACTACAAGTCTAATTTTATTTCCGTGTACTCTGAAATGGTATTTTCTACGCTCAGCTTTGGGCGGTGGTCGAGGTTTGTTTGTTTCGGTGCGCCCCACACACGGAGGGATAGAGTCCTGGCCTTATATAACGCCTGATCTCTAGAGCTCTCCTCTTTAGCTCAGTTTGATCATTTGGTTAAAACATGGTATTTCCTAATACTATTGCATTTTGCAGTCGTTTCTACAAGTCAGCATACTGGATTAATCTTCCATTCCTTTTGATTCACATAGTTTGGCCTTTAATATTATCAGAAGATCATCAAGTATTTTATTCCAGTGTTTTAATTAGAATGTTTGGTTTGTTAGTAATCTGACTATAAAGTGCAAAGATCTCGCAGATTGCTGCACCAGTGCTGGGACTTTTACACACACACACACACACACACACACACACACACACACACACGGACTTTTAAAGGGTGCCACAGCACAATGGTTTCAAAGGCTTAAATTAATAATGATCTGATAGTATGAGCACTTGTATAGTTGGGGAGTTGGTTTCAGATCCAGTATGAACCAACACTGAATTTACCTCATTCTGTCTATTGTTTCACGTAATCTTGGTTCTCGTGACTTGAACACCCGCTGCACTCACCGCTGCATCAGCGCTCTTGATCAGTTCTTTCTCTCGGCTTTATCCATAAGCAAGTTAACGACAGAGTTGGAAAGGCTCCATCTATTCCCCCAGTTTCCTTTTAGGAGTTAAAGGACCTCTTTCAACTAACGGTGTTTAATCATTACTGCAATAACCGCCTCACATCATAAATTCTGTTCTTATACTGCATTTATTAGCGCCAGCTATGTTGGAATTAATATACCATACTAACTTTCTCCAACTAATCAATTTCCATCATTTCCTTGTAATTATTACCTTTTATTCTATCATTTAATTTAGTTTTTAGTGTTCCTTTAATACCGTCAACTACCTGAATACCCAATTATTTTAATTATCGGTTTAAGGATAATTAAAATAAAAATTCTTTAAAATCTTGAGTTACACTATTTTTTCCATTCTCTCCCTTTTTCTCCCAACTTAAAAAATGTATGCATTTCCACACTGTTGAATATTTACTATACTTACAAAATCATTCTGCAATAATATTTCTAATCATAATCTCCACAGTTTGACCTGGGTCTTTCAAGTAAGTAGAATCAGTGCTGACAAATGTTTTCCTAGTTTCTATCTCTCAGTTGGCTGAAGTTAGTCTTCAAATAGTCTTCAAATAGTTTTCCTAATGGCTGCTGCTTCTTTTTGTTGGGGCAGGAGGCAAAGCGTGCGGATAGTAATGATTATGTCTACCTATGGAAGGCGACACTTAGTCGGTCACATCTCGTGGTGATCTAGTGTCCGCTGTACAGTGTGCTTTTCAAGTCATAAATTCAATTATTTTCCTACAGCCTTGATACGAATACGGCAGGGGTAGTGGGTTTCTTTGCACAGTTCTGGTTTCTCTACTCCTCTCTGATGTCCAGCAGTGCAGGGAAACTGTTGGGTAACACGCCCTACTGAGCCTTAGCCTCTAGCTACACTTAGCTTTAGGGAATCTCCAGAGCAGACACAATGGGAGCTTGGGCAGAATTGGATTGATTTCATAATTTTATACGGCATAATTATACACGGCAGAGCCTGGCAAGCTACCTGTGTTGTATTTGATATGCCAAATACCAGTAACAATTATAGACCTCATTCCCATGACCTGATGGAATGGTTTGAGGCTCTTTATGTTCCTGGAGCAAGCAGGTGCCCTTGGGCTCTACTAGCATGAGACAGGACATATGGAGATGTTACTGGTGCCCGCTCGAGCAAATCGATGATGAACGGGAAGACAGTGATACAGTGATTTCTATTTATTTACTTACTTATTAAATATTTTATTATACCACCGTGAGATATACAATTACAACGTTGTTCATGTTTAGAGGTTTCGGTCACATAGTGTTCCAGCACCCGCCCTCCACCAGTGCCCATTTCCTACCACCAATGTCCCCAATTCCCTCTCTCCTCCCATAGCCTGCCTAAATGGCAGGTTCTTTATCTCTTTTCTCTCTCCCTCTCTCTCTCTTTTCCTTCTCTTACACATTGTGGGTTGCACTACATACACTTAGAGGCCATCATGTGCATTTTTTTGCCTGTATTTAATGCTCAGTTCTAGGTTGCAATTAACCCTTTCCACAATTATTCACACATGTTCCCTTCTCTGTCTTACCTAACCTTTGACTCCCACGCATTTTGCGGTAATTTCCACTTTTGTAAGGCCTCCTGATCCACGTTTCGCCTGACACTGGATTTTGGTGTCATAGTATGTATGTATGTATGTATGTATGTATGTATGTATGTATGTATGTATGTATGTATGTGTATGTATGTATGTGTGTATGTATGTATGTATGTATGTATACATACATATATATATTTCTGTCATGCATATAAATGCAGTCATTCTATCTCTCTCTCTTTCCTTCTGACTAATTTCACTCAACATGATTCTTTCCATGTCCATCCCTTTATAGGCAAATTCCATAACTTCATTTTTCCTAACAGCTGGATAGTATTCCATTGTGTAGATGTACCACAGTTTCTTTATCCAGTCATCAGTTCTCGGGCATACTGGTTGTTTCCAGGTTCTGGCTGTTGTGAATAGTGCTGCTATGAAAATAAAAGTGCAGATTGTGTTTCCGCTGTGTGTTTTTGGCTTCCCAGGGAATATTCCGAGGAGTAGTATGGCTGGGTCAAAAGGGAGCTCAATTTCTAGTCTTTGGAAGAATGTCCATATTGTTTTCCAGAAAGGTTGTACAAGTCAACATTCCCACCAACAATGTATGAGAATCCCCTTTTCCCGTATCCACGTATATGGCATAAATATTTTTATCATGAATCTCGCTTGCCCCAGTTCAATACTCTGTTCCCTCGGGTCCCGGTGTGGGACATACATATATAGATATTCCAAGAGTACTTGGCCATGTTGGATCAACCATAATGAAATCAACTCTCCTAGTTCTAAGAGACATGCCAGTGTGCCTGCAGGCAAACTGACCTGTCTCTTATTCTAAAAGTAATGCCAAAGTGAATTATTCTGATGGATTTTGGACCTTAGTGGGATCCAGAGTCTGGGATCTGCTAGCTATATATTCATGGAAAAAGGTATCAGACATGATACCTTTTACCATGAGATTCATGAGACTCACAGACATGGGGCAGAGCTGCTACTGGCTCTCCCTATGCCCAGCCGCTCATGAGGCGCCGGGAGGGATGGCAGGTTCTAGCCATGGCCCGCCACCCCGGCAGAGCCTCACAACAAACCAGACGACCCCCGACTCCATGAGGGCCTCCATTTTCCACATCCGGACTTCCCCCCTGCGTCAGAACTCCACCCAGCAGACAAGCCTATCATAGTCCGGTTCTCGCGGCCACTTGTGGCCGTGCGGTTTATCAATAAATGCTGGATTTTGAGATGACTACAAGGGTATGCTACCCGCACGGCAGAGCCTGGCAAGGTACCCGTGTCGTATTTGATATGCCAAATACCAGTAACAATTATAGACCTCATTCCCATGACCTGATGGAATGGTTTGAGGCTCTTTATGTTCCTGGAGCGAGCAGGTGCCCTTGGGCTCTACTTGCATGAGACAGGACATATGGAGATGTTACTGGTGCCCGCTGGAGCAAATCGATGATGAACGGGAAGATAGTGATACAGTGATACAGTGAAAAGGTATCAGTGCCATTTCCTACAAGTTACATTCTGAACTGCTTTCTGGTTCAGAGATGCAGCCCCTCCTCTGCTAGGGAGATTTTGCCTCTGGAAATCAGCTCTGGCTTTGGTGAAGCTTGAGCCCAAAGGCCCACCTGAAGATCTACATTTCAAAAGGGTCAATTGCCAGGCTACATCTCTGGACAGCCCAGCCCACGATGAGCTGGGCTGGAAGATTTTGGTGGGCTTCTGTCTATAAAATAAGCTAGGAGAAAGGAGAAGGAGTTTTTTTTGCCATTTTGACTTCTCTTTGTTCTCCTCTCCTCCTCTCTGCTCTCTTCCCAGCTGGCCTTAACACATGGTGGCTGCCATCTTGGCCTACATGTACCCGGGGTCCAGCCAGGAACCCCTAAGTCTGGTTTTTTTTTTCTATTGCTGATTTGTATGCCAGAACCTGTGTAAGTAAAGCTTCTTGAAACTTGGCTGAATTCCTCTGTCTTTCTCTGTCTGCTGGCCACCAATCCCCTGGGGCAAAAGGGGATTCCTACAGCCTAACCAACAGGAAACTACCAACCCAACCTCCCCATTCCAATTCTTTCAAGGTGTTCATTCTGAGACTCTGCATCATTTAAGCAGAAAACAGGGGTTTCACACCTCTAAATGAGCGCAACAGTCAGTTTCTTGGTGTAAGATACAAATTCCTGTCTGACTGTCACATGTGGCAGCCTTTCTTTACACGCTGCTGTTCTAGCAGAAGAATTTTAGCAATATTTAAGAATATCTTTGGCTTTGTTTTTTCTTGTTCTGAAGTGATTCCAAAGACAAGTCAGAATTCTGATCCATTTCTTTTTTTTTAATTCTTTTTGGGGGTCATACCCAGCAATGCTCAGGAGTTACTTCTAGTTTTACACTCAGGAATTACTCCTGGTGGTGCTTAGGGGATCATATAGGATGCTGGGGAATCGAGCCCAGGTCAGCCGCGTGCAAGGGAAATGCCCTCCCTGCTGGACTACTGCCCCAGCACCTGATCCATTTCTTATTGCAATAACTTCTAGTTCAACTTGATGCCATGCATGTAAGAGTAATCCCATAAATGTTTGCAGAATGCTTTCTGATCACAGGAAATCTACTTTGTGAAAAAAGCTTTATATTCCTCAAGATTTTGGCACTCAATTAAAAACTCAGCAGTCAAACTTTATTAAACTTTGAATGTATAACTTAAGAACACAAACTGAATTCTAAATAGCTTTATACACTTTATAGAGTTTAATCTAAGAAAATATTTTTCAACACAAAGATATGCTATACAGATCACTTTCAACTTTCTGAAAAGATGTATTCAACTGGTTCAGTGGTAATATGAAAGAGTTGTTATGAATGAAAAAATAAACTCATGCATTGAGATGAACAAAACAGTCTATCATATTAAGGAAGTTGTTATTAATACAGATTTTAAAAAATGGAACATGGAAAAATACCAAAGGTCTAGGTCCAAAGATTTAGAAAACTGGAGACAAAGTGGCAGTCAACAATGCAAATACAATTATTACTTTTTTTGGAAAATGGGATATTTACAATTAGAAATAAAGTTTAATTTACAATTAGACGATAAATGAACAGGCATCAGAATCATGCTTTCCTATGATTCCCATAAACCTATATACCTATCAGCTAAGTTAATATACTGTTTACCAGACCTACAGTGGAACTAATATGGGCATTGTTTCCACATATTCTTTCACTCAGCCAGCGCCAGCAACTACCTTTGCTCAAGCCTGAAATCTGAGGCCCATCCTAGATATTTGCTTTCTCTTCTTTCTAAGGTTAATCTCTCAAGTTTGCCTGCATGGCCCACTCACGCATTCATTCATTCAACCACACAGTAAGTAACTAAAATGTATTAGGGATTAAGCAGATGCATCTACAAGAGATGACCATAACAAAACCAGTACTTCCTTTTGTGAATTTGTGCAAAGTGAAAAACAGCCAGTAACACAAATAAATCTTAGGTAAATTGGAACAAGCGTTATGAAGAAAAAGAACAGAACACTGCAAGAGAATGAGTAACCCACTGAAGGATGGGTGTTCCAGAAGACTTCTGGAGACTACACTTTAGCTGGAACCTAAAAGTGAGAAGGCAGGTACAGAGACTGGAAGGAAGAGTCGTCAGGGTAGGTACCCCTTAAGATGTTCCTAAAACAGAACTAAGTTTCCAGAAACAAAAATGTCTCAGTGTTCCTGAAGTGAAGCAGAAGGGGTTATCAGGGGAAGGCGTGAAAAGGCATTGGGGCCTTTCAGGGCTTATTTATACCTTTGCACTTTATACAAAGTCTAGTGGGTCAGAAAACTATGGATTCAGATCTGTCCCACAGCTATAAAACTACCTATCTCCTCTCATGCTAAGAACACCTTCAATAAACTGCTGTAAGTAGGCTGAGCTCACACCTGTGTGACCTGGGGTAAAACAGCTCCAGAAATAAAACCATCCATAATCATAACTCCTGAAGAGGAGGCAGATCAGAATCACTAGGAACAAGAGAGTAGCCCAGTCAACCACCATTTCACTACTCCGCCCCACAAGACCAAGGAAAGTGTTAAGGTTTGTTCACGCACGGGATAGAGATTTGAGCTCACTGTACACAGACTGTTGAGGACCAGAACACACCAGCTGGTACAGGCGGTAACTTACACTGCCTTGATCTACAGCCTAGTTTCATCCACTGCAAACCTCTGTTAAACCTCCGGAAGGAGAAAGGACTATTGGAGATTTAGCAATGTTTTAGGCAGCTTTTCTACACTTGCTTATTTAGCCTATTCGCCATTCAATTCCACTATTTTCCATGTATTTGTCATCTGTGCATACTAAGCAGCCAGCAGATGTGACAGTATACCGGTCCTCACTAGTATACATTTCCCACCACCAGTGTCCTCCGTTTCCCTCCTGCCCACCTCCCACAGAAATTTAATAAATACTAGGTTCCTTTTCCCATCCCGCCTGCTAGTACCCCGATGGGCTCTATCAGGAGTCCTGGCAGTTGCTTTAGCATGAGCATGGTTTTGGTAATATGTTGGGTGGATGGACAACTTCTCTAAAGATGGAATGTCATCTCGCTTCTTTAAATGGTCATTTGTTGCCTGAACCATCCACAGGAGCCATAAATAATACCATTTAACCTAACTCTAACCTTCTCGAAAGACAGCATCTATGACAACCTACAACAGAGGGATGGGCCTTTAATAACTGTAGACAACAGACTGAGATATTTCAGGCTAACTTCAAGAAATCTGTGACCTGGAAGGAGGCGCCAGGAAGAGCTTCCACGTGGGCTGAGACTCTGAGTAAAGTTTTTACAGAGACAGCTTTTCTGCACTTATTTACATAGTCTTCATGCCTCATTAATCCAATTATTTCCTCTCTTGTTAGGAGATGGCGTGGAAAAACACCTAATTAGTGTGGTATCTTGTGTTCTCGTTTAATTTAAGGAGATTTATGTTAGATTTAAATTTGGATCCAGTTGCTTCTATGGGTTTAGCGCCCACTTTAAGAAAAAAAACAAGACTTAGCTATAACATCCCTTTTTGTGACTTTATTAAAGCAATACATCTAAAACAATAAAAACGTGTCTTGATGTTTAACTTCTTTATATTTTCATTTATGTGAAGTATTCTTTCTTTTTTTCTTGATAGGGAAAAGAAATGATACTCAAATTCTCTTTTAAACTCGTGAGCTTATTACAGAACGTGCTCCAGGGGCTGCTATGCGGCTCGGGGCAGAGTCCGTACTGTGTAAGAGCCCTTCGTTTGGCTCCCGCTCAGCGCCCATCCCCCATGAGAAAAGAAAGCATGTGAAACCTGGACAACGAAAATGTAGGTAAGAAGAGGTGTGTTGAGTAGATTCATGAGACTGCAGCTGGAATTAACATTTAATCTACACTTGTGACGACCTATCGTGTTTCCAAACACCTCTAGAAACGGGCAGGTTGTGGTTAAAGGTAAGTCCCTGATGTACTGTATGATGTAGCTAACATCACAACGGGGTGACAAACATACATAAAACAAGTTAAAATGACCAGACACATACTATGTAATTGTGGCACGGGCCCTTAGTTCTCACAGGAATTTAGAAAGGAGAGAAGTCATGAGTCACTTTAGCTACTCCACGGTGGAATGGAATATTTTTGTTGTTCAATTGTTTGGTGTTTGGGCAACACTCGGTGCTCAGAGCTTGCCCTTCTGGTACTCAGGAACCACATACAGTGACGGGCATAGAACTGGGGTTGGCTGTGTGCAAGGCAATGCCTTAATCCCTGCACTATCTCTTTAGCTACGCAATGGGAACTCTGGTTAGGTGTTAAAGGATGGGCATTATTTGGTGAAGCAGAGTAGGGGGAGAGAACTGTAGAACAAAGGGAAAGCGATGAGACATCTGGCTTATATTCTCAAGGACTCTAATCCATGGATCCAGTCTGGCGGGAAAGAGGAGTCAGGGAGTAGAGAATGAGTCATTGGGGACAACAGACGATTATGTGTGATATGTATAATATGGATGATATGAATAATATACATACAGGTATCTGAATATCTTACTATCTATGAAGACTGAATATCCCAAGTTTAAAGATTTTTCCAAATGTCAAATATTTGAAAGCGCTTTCCAAAAATCTATTTAAATATTCTGTAAGGGAAAGTTCCTCCCCACCCCCAAGAAATGAAAGAAACAAACTAGTTGTATTACTCAGTTGCAGAGAAGTACAGCAGGTAGGGTGCTTAACTTGCACACAACTAACCTGGGTTTTAACTCTGGTTCCCAGTGAGATCCCTGAGAACAGAGTCAGGAGTAAGCCCTCATTACAGCTGGATGTGGACCACAAACCAACAAAACCAACCAGTTATATGATAAGTCCTTTGGGGAGTAGAGGGGGAAAGATGGACAAAGAGGGGAAATTAAACACAATGAATTAGCTGAAAAATCCAAGTGCACTCATCTCTAGCCATTTCTCCTTGACTTTAACCCCCAACTTTCTATATGGCCCTCAGTATACTGAAGCCACAGAATTCATCTTTGGCATAAAGAAAAATGAGCTTACTTAAAAATATTTCTAGTAACGTTCCAGTTGCTTTTACTTTTAAAAAACCTTTTACAAATCTCATAAAATATATACGTTTAATTTTCATGTTGTGTTTGTAAATTCGGTATGTGCAAATCTGTACTTGAATACGTCGGGTTACAAATATCAGGCAGTAATAAAATGCAAACAGATGCTAAAAGAGCACTAGTTTGGGGGCGGAGCGATAGCCCAGTGGGTAGGGCGTTTGCCTTGCAGCGCCGACCCATGCCGGCCTGGGTTCGATCCCGGCATCCCATATGGTCCCCCGAGCACCGCCAGGAGAAACCCCTGAGCATTGCTGGCTGTGACCCAAAAAGAAAAAAAAAGAGCACTAGTTTGGGAAGGGCAGTGCGGCTGGTGACTTCTGAGCAAAAGGAAGATTTCAGGATGTGAAACGAGACTCAGACAGCAGGATTATCTAACAGTTCTTATATATTACTTAGGGCGTTTGCATTTTCATTTGAGTGCCGCTTCTATAATGAGTTCATATAGCATTAACATTCTTACTGAACAATGCTAAACTACAAAGCACAAACAAAACACAAATATTATATCTCTTGAAGTCATTACATTGTACCAAAAAAGGAGGCAGATTTTGGAAGGATGTCAAGGGAGGAAAAAAGAGAAGGTGGTACAGAATGGACCTTACATTTTACAGCTCTGGCCTGAGAACAGGCTACATTCAACACAGAGAGCAGTTAAAATTGATGAAAAAAACTGAGTTTTTTCTGCCATTATAAATCAGGGGAAAGTTTGAGGCAACTATTATGAAGGGAAATGTAACAGGGATGTGGCAGAAATTACAGAGGGTGGTAGAAGCAAGGTGGGGGAAAGGTTCTAACACATTTTGTTTATTTTGGGCATATGCGACTGTGTGAAAGGAAGTTAGGAAGATTCAAAATACATATCTGGGGGCTAGAGCGACAGTGCAGCTGGTAGTCCGCTTGCCTTACAAGCGGCTGGCCGGATTCAATTCCCTGCTGTCCCATATGACCCCCAAGCACTGTCAGGAGTAATTCCTGAGCGCTGCTGTGTGTGGAACCCCTCCACCCCCAAAAAAAAAAATAAAGCAAATATATACCTAGGTTCAGAACTCAACATGATGAACGACCTAGCACCTGAATTAAGCAGGAGGAAGAGAGCAGTGCGGAACGCCTTTAAAAGCATTGAGGAAATGGTGGGGCCGGAGTGATAGTCCAGTGGGTAGGGCGTTTGCCTTGCACACGGCTGGCCTGTGCTGGACTGGGTTCGATCCCTGGCATCCCATATGGTTCCCGAGCACCGTCAGGAGTAATTCCTGAGTGCAGAGCCAGGAGTAGCCCCTGAGCATTGCCGGGTGTGACCCAAAAAAAAAAAAAAAAGAGCATTGAGGAAATGGTAAAGAAGATGACCCTTGGGCTCTGGGCACATCTTTTCGACTTCTCCATTCTTCCTGCACTAACATATGCCTTTGAGACCTGGATCCTACGAAAACAGGACGAGAAGGCGATTTGGGAGCCCAAAGAAGAATTGAAAGAGTCATGCTTGGAGTATCACGCTTTATTCTAGTGAGAGAAGGAATCCAGAGTTCCTACCTCTGTCAACGATCAAGAATCAGGGATATTGTCTCGTTTGCCACGATGATGAAAACCAGATGGGTCAGACACATAATGCGATTCAGGGACAATCGCTGGACTAGAGCTGCTACTGACTGGATTCCACGGGATGTCAAAAGAACGTGTGGCCGCCCACCTATGAGATGGTCAGACTTCTTCGTCAAAAACCTGAATGAGCGGTTTGAGGTTCATTCAGGAGAGAGCAGATGCCACTGGGCTACACTTGTACGCAACAGGGACAAATGGAGACGTTACTGGCGCCCGCTTGAGCAAATCAATGAATAACGGGAAGATAAATATGTTCACCGATTTCCGTGTGTATATAGATATATATGTGTATATATGTATATATGTAAATGTGTGCATATATATGCATATATGTGCGTATATATACACATATACATATATTTATTTATATATCTGGGACATAGTACAAAATTATTCAATAGGTGAAGAATAAGGACAACAGTATCAATTTAGACTTGATTTGAGCCAAATGTTGAATTGCAAAAACAATATGAAACATCTATTATAATAATTCGATGATGGAATAGAAAATGTGCTAGCAAGTGACTATATATGAACTCTAACAGAAACAGCGTCTATTTAAAATTTTGGTGCTGTTGCTGCAAGGTGTGTTAATTAAGCCACAGCCAAGTGGGAATCACTGGTTGTGTCAATGTGTTAAAATGATCAATATAAATTTTAGAACCAAAAAAATACAGTATTGATATTTAAAATTCTCTAAAACTTAACAGAATGGAAATAACAAGAAATCAAATTTCAAACTTGAAAGACAGCTTTTATTCTTTTCTCCTAATTTATTTTTTAAGATATAGTTACTTGTTTGGAGCTCCTTGAACTCCCAGGATCTAAACGATCTATTTCCCATTTGAGGGGGAGGTTGTTATCAGTTATCATTTTTTAAAAAATATTTCTGCCTCCTCCTCTCTTTCCTCCTTCCAGAACAACAACGAAAATGCTGTTTCCCTTGATGCTGTCCCATATAGCTCTTATCATCCTAAAATTCTTTATTTGCAGGACTTTTGGATGCTTTCCATTCTCTCTCTCAGCTCACAGTTTCTATTCTCAGCTACTTCTATTCTGCTGCTGAGTTCCACACTACATATATATATTTTCAGGTCAGTTACTGTACTTTACGGATCTACAGTTTCTGTTTGGCTTTCCTCAAATGTTCTCTCATATTTCCTCTTTTTGTTCAAGTTTTCTTCTGTTGACATTTCAATGAGCATCATAAGGGCTACTGCTTGCGTTTTATTAAACCTATATAGAGATTGTATTAGGAATTCTTTCAAGACAGATGTTTGAATCCAATAGTGAGAGCCAAGTTCTTGTATCTCTCCATTATGCCTCATGTTCCATGAGAGTTTGAGGGGCAGGGCTGGGGGGGGGTGGTATAGAGGGAGGACTGGTTGATGAATTCTGAGTGCCTGGCACCAACTACAGCAATGAGGTTGAGCAGGCTTGGGCAACGAACAGAGGTTTAAGGTTGACAATCCCTGGCAGCGTAGTCACTGCAAAGGCCATATAGGCCTGGCCAGTTGCTGGGAACCCATGCTTGAACCAGAGACACAGATACATGGGGCAGAGCTGCTACCAACTCTCCCTACTGTGCTCCCTGTGCTCCACCGATCATGAGGTGTCCAGGAGGGAGGGTGACTTCCGGCCCGGGCCCGCCATCCCAAAAAAGAGCCTCGGAAGAATCCAGAATAACCCCGCACCATGTTGGCAGCCATTTTCATCATCTAGACTCCACAGCTCATCAGAGCTCCGCCCAAGAGAGAAAGAAAGCCAATCTCAAGCCTGGCTTGTCAGAGCCCCTCCCTACAGAGAAGCCTATTTCAAGCCCAGGTGTGTTTGAACCACAGACGCAGATACATGGGGCAGAGCTGCTACCAGTTCATCAGTAAACTACCAAGAGTATTCCCACCCACCCCTCTCAGAGAGCCCGGCAAGCTACTGAGAGTACACCACCTGCACGGCAGAATCTGGCAAGCTGCCCATCGCATATTCGATATGCCCAAACCGGTAAAAACAATGGGTCTCATCCCCTGACCCTGAAAGAGCCCTAAATATGGCAGCACTAAGAAGGATGAACAAGGAGAGGCTGATAAAATCTCAGGGCCAACCTAGGCTGCCAAAGCGAAAAAAGGACTACAACGACTGTCTGTACTTTCAATGCACGTACACTGGCATCGAAGAACATATGGAGAACCTGATGGGTCAAGCGCAAAAGATCAAGTACAGCTTTGTTGGCCTGACCGAGAGCGAGAAGGTATTAATCGCATCACGCCATTTTTGACACTGGAGAAGAACTGTTCCTCGGAACATGCAGCGAAAGAGGTGTCGGTGGTGTCAGTGTCCTTGTCAACACAAACCCGGCCATGAGCATTGTTTCATCTGAGTGCCTAACAAACTGAATCGGATGATTACACTTGCATAGATGTGGCTCACTGCGGGCAGTTTCCAGGAGTACTACTCTCGGTAAACTTCTCTCACTTCCCAGCTCTTGGCTAAGGGTAGACTAGGCTCTCCCTCTTCTCAGGGATTATCGTTCAGATTCTTTTGATTTGGAATATGAGTTTTAGCCATCAGAGAGGTTGTGAAAGGCCCAAGACCTAGATGATTCTGGCCAGAGCCTCCCTCTGATCCCTGTTTATAGCCTATAGTTTCCTGTCTCTCATTCCAGTGTAATAAACAAGTCACAGGATTAGGGCACACCTAGTTTTCACTAACACCACACCTTAGATAAAGTTTTACACCTCAGAAATCTCTTTCCGACTGCAGCTATGTTACCCCCGAAGAGGTGGGCATGTTTTTTTCTTGGTAAGGATGTTTCTCTGTCTTTAAAGCAACTAAAACTTCCCTTTTGTCCTTTGTATGCAAGTTTTGTTCACTGAGATTTCAGGTCAGTGTTTATATAGTTTTCGTTGGGTGTGGGGGGTTATACTTGAGGAACCATGTGGTGCAGGGAGTCCAAATCTGGTTTTTCCTGCACGCATATCATGTGTGCAGTTCTTTGGGCTATCTCCCATGACCAGTTTTTGAGTAAATTAATCTAAGTTTTAGTGTCTGGTTTAAATAATCACAAGAGGAGGTTAACACAAGTCCCCCTCCCCCCCAATTTAGCTATTTTGAACCTGCCTACTAGAGAATTTATTTTGGTTTGGGTTTTTGTGGCCACATCTGAGACTGCTCAGGAATGACAAGGGAAGTCAGGGATCAAACCGAGGTTGGCCATGTGCAAGACAAATGCCCTACCACTGTACTACTGCTCCGGCCCCAAGAATTTTTTTTTTTTTTTTTTTTTGCTTTTTGGGTCACACCCGGCAACACTAAGGGGGTTACTCCTGGCTCTTCACTCAGGAATTACTCCTGGTGGTGCTCGGGGACCATATGGGATGCCGGGGATCAAACCCGGGCTGGCACAGCCTGGCCTCGTGCAAGGCAAACGCCCTACCTGCTGGGCTGTCGCTCGGGCCCCAAGCTATGTATTTTACACTCAGTTCCAATCCTTGTTAATCTTTATTCCCCTTCTGTTGTAATTTTCTTCCATATTCTTCCATATCTGATCTACTAGCTCACTTGTTTATTATTCTCTCTCTTGCTCTGTAACAATCAGGACATTGCTGTTCTAGTCCCAGGGTCTGAAAAAGCACATGATAAGGGGAAGCATTGCATAAACATTTGTTGACTGAATAAACACCAAAGCTGAGATAATTCTATGTGTGATTTATGGCTCAATTTAGACCAAGTATCTGACTGCATTTAAAAAATGCCTCAAAAACAATTCAAAGGCATAAAAACTGAACTTGGGGACTTACAATTAGAATCTAATCCTTGTTACCTAAGCTTTGTTAATGCTCTGCAGGGCTGTGATTAACTGGGCAATGTGGATCTCTGTAATGTGATATGAAATGACTTATGAGGCCACTGGATGTTTCTCCAGAGCTATATCCATAGGAAATATGGACCTATCAGCCATCACACATTGTTACAATATTCTCTTCCAGATTAAGAAGAAAATAAGTAACACTTAAGTCTGCAGAATTAATTTATTCATTAAAAAGGGGATAATTCCCTTACCCAGTCCTGGCCTTCATTATAAAAGCTAAAGAATTAAAAAAATGGAAAATTTAAAAAAGTCAAACTGTTGTTTATTAGGTACTTCTTAACTCACGTAGCCATTTGAGAGAAATTCAATTTTCTTGTGCTTTTTCTTTACATTCAAGGAAAATGATCTTACTACTTTAAAAAATGCCCAGTTTATCGTCTTAGGAAATAGGCCAATTGTAATATTAACCAGGTGTTTAAATAAAATCATATCAGCCAGGATTCATGCTTAATTTCTGAAATTGGCCAAAACTACCAATCCCAGAAAAACTGAGGAAAAGATGTGTATTTACTTTAAAAGTAGAAAACTAATTAAGGTAACTTTATGACTACCATAAAATACATTTCTTCTTTCTCCTTTTTCTCAACTCCTCACATATTTTCTGATTTTTCTTTTAAAATACAGGCTATTTCCCAGGACTGTTACTATCACTAATTGAAGCCAGACTTGTATGCTATTATAGCTACTGACCATCAAATCATTTTCATGCTCGGTTACTCTTTCCATAAGTGGAAATAAAACACACTTTTTTCAAACATTCAGGAGCATTAAAACTTAGACACTTTTATCGCTTTGTCCATTCAGTCATCTGTTATTTCCTTTTGTTAGAGCTCATGCAACTAGATTCTCTGGTCAATTTTCCCCTTTATAAAAATTTAGAAATAAAAAGAACAAAAAGATTGGGGCTGGAGCGATGGCCCAGCGGGTAGGGCGTTTGCCTTACACGCGCCGGCCATGCCGGCCCGGGTTCGATCCCGGCGTCCCATATGGTCCCCTGAGCACCGCCAGGAGTAATTCCTGAGTGCAGAGCCAGGAGTAACCCCTGTGCATCGCCGGGTGTGACCCCCCAAAAAAAAAAAAAAAAAAAAAAAAAAACCAAAAAGAACAAAAGATCATACTTATAGACTCAGTGACGTTCAGGCCAAAACGATCCCTTTAAAAATTCGTACTGTTTATGTGTGAATTAAACTAAGGCCAAGGAGGTGTATTTGCTGGAAGGCGGGGCAAGATACTGCCTGTGTATATAGGGGACCCCGTGGACACTGAGCTTGATTCCACGGGAATTAATTTACGGACAGTAGAGGCAGGAATCTGAACATTTAACGAGTTGTCAGATGGCTCTAATCAGACGTGGTGCAAGAGGTCATGAGTTGAAGAAACAGCACCTTATCCCTCCCCATCTTACTTCTAATAGGCCTGAGAAACCACCGCCACCACGAAACCCTTCTTCCTCCAGGAAAACCCGGGCCCAGTCACTCAATCTGCCTCACTGCTGAGATTACAGGCTTTTCTGATCTAAAGGTTTTATTTCCCAACAGTTACTTCAAAAATAAATACTTTTAAGTGATTTCTGTATCAGTTAAAAATGTTTTTTTTTTTAAAATCACACTAGACCAACTGGCATTATTACTCTACAAAACAATGAAGAGCTAAACAGTTACTTCCTTCTGAACTCCAGTAACTAGGACTTTTTTAGAAGCCTTGAAATGAACTTTTATTAAACACCATGATTTACAAAGTTGTTCACCATACAGTTGTTTCAGGTATTTAATGGTCCAACACCGGGGCCACCAGAAACATGCCCTTCTCTCCAATGTACCCAGTTTCCCACCCCACCCCCAAGCCTGCTTCCTCAGCAGGCACAAAATAATTTACTTTATATTGCTTATTATAACATGCATCTCGTAATGGTGTTGCTCAAGTCATGGCCTGCGGATTTACTGAGCTGTTAGGTGCAAGCGGAGCATTCTGTTATTGCTCCCACTCACTGAGCTTAGAGGGCTTACACTCAATTTTCCCGTCTAATTTTCTTTGCTGTGAAGTTTGGAGGAGTTGTGCAGCTGCACATACGGCCGTACGCGTCAGGGGCTTTGGAGCTGGGAGGATGCGCTGTAGGTGTCCCTCAGGTATCTCTGCACATACGGCCGTATGCATCAGGGGCTTTGGAGCTGGGAGGATGCGCTGTAGGTGCCCCTCAGGTATCTCTCTGCACATACGGCCGTATGCATCAGGGGCTTTGGAGCTGGGAGGATGCGCTGTAGGTGTCCCTCAGGTATCTCTGCACATACGGCCGTACGCGTCAGGGGCTTTCGAGCTGGGAGGATGCGCTGTAGGTGTCCCTCAGGTATCTCTCTGAGATCAGGGCCCTTGCTCTGACAGAGGTGAGCGAGATGTGGATGGGTGGAGCACCGGATCTTTTTCAGGGTGGGGACTGGGCCTGCCTCCATCCCACTAAGGCTGCAGAGATCTGGCCCGGTGGCAGAGGTGGCTGGACCTCCCTGGCATAACTCAGCTGTCAGCGTTTCTCCGAGATCAGTCATGAAGCTCTCAGACTTTTTTGTATCAAACTTTTTTTTTTTTTGGGGGTGTGGGTCACATCAGGCAGTGCTTGGGATATACTTCTGGCTTTGCACTTAGGGATTACTACTGGAAGGCTCAAAGAATCACATGGGGTGTCAGGGATCAAACCCAAGTTGGCCGAGTGCAAGGCAAATGCCCTACCAGCCATAGTATTGTCCAGGTCAGTAGCAATTTTTTTTTAATTTAACCTACTCAGACCTTGTGGGTCTCTTGACAAAGGCTGCACAATGATTCAAGGTTTCAGCTGTCTTACTCTTCTGAGGTCACTTGATCACTTGATCACTTGAATCCCGTTACTCATCGATTTGCTCGAGCGGGTGCCAGTAACATTTCCATTGATTTCCACCGTTCTCCCTGCATTAACATACGCCTCAGAGACCTGGGCCCTACGAAAGCAGGATGAGAATGCTATTCGGGTCTCCCAGAGAGGCATCGAAAGAGCTATGCTTGGAATATCACGTCTCACTCAAGTGAGAGAAGGAATCCGGAGTTCTGACCTCCGTCGCTATTCCAGAATCAGGGACGCTGTCTCGTTTGCCAAGGCATCGAAAATCAGATGGGCTGGACATGTAATGCGATTTGGAGACAACCGCTGGACTAGAGCCGTTACCGACTGGATCCCACGGGATGTCAAAAGATCACGTGGCCGCCCACCTACAAGATGGTCAGACTTCCTTGTTAAGACCCTGAAGGAACGGTTTGAGGCTCTTCATATTCCTGAATCAACCAGATGCCATTGGGCTACATTGGCACGTGATAGGGTCCAATGGAAATGTTACTGGCGCCCACTCTTCTGAGGTGCTAAGGATTAAACCCAGAGTGCACACATACAGAGCACGCGCTCTATCACTCAGCTACTTTCCCAGCCACATCCTCAGCTTCCAGCCTGACAGTAAGAGCACCTAGGTTCAAATCCCTGCTTTGTTACTTAATCTGCTATACGAATCTGTATTTTTTTAATTTTTTTTAGCTTAGCCCTCATTTTCTTCTATTATAGAATGGTTTAATGGGACTGGGCACAGCTCAAGTGCTACAGCGTGTACTGGGCATATCTGAGGCCCTGAGTTCAATCCCCAGCACCACACACCTGCCCTAACCAGCATACTGGGTGTGGCCCGTGTGGCTCCAGTGACCCCAGCACTTCTTGTTCATGTTGGGCAACAGCATGGTCAGGTATGGTTCCCATCAGAAAATAGAATGGGTATAATAACGTAATAGTTCTGGTCATCGGGACTGGAGTGGTAGTATGGGGTAGGGTGTTTGCCTCACACAGGGTCCATTCTCATATGGTTCGATTCTCATATGTTTCCCTGTCCCCCACCATGAGTGATCAATAAGCACAGAGTCTGGATAAAGCCCTGTCCAGAGTTGGGTGTGCCTCAAATTTAAAAAAAATTAAGAATACGATCATACCTGTCACTGAACAGAGTAGGAAAGCAAATCACTTAGGCTCAGTGATGAAACAAAAAAAATCATCTAAGTTGACTCTTTAAACATATTTCTATTTAGAAATGTTCAACATCTAAATCAGTCTCTGGACTTCTCCTGAATTCTCTATTAATTTGTTTAAATGTTTATTAATTCTCCTAACAGTATCTATAAAGACCACCAATGGTAGGCATTTGTGCATAACTGAATATATCGTGTCACGGACAACTGTAAACAAACTGAGCTGGTGTCTTTATCTGAAAAGGAACATTGGGGAACTTCCATTCCGGCTGATCTAGAATCCTATGACTTGACCATTCTGTGGTGCCATTCTAAGAAGAGAGAGCAGGCAACTGCATTACTTGTACAATCCTCAACAAAGGTATGATGATGCAATTCCTCTTCTAAGAACGCTGTTTATTTTGGCTAAATGAAGAAAATGAAGGAGTCTTCTCAATGGCTTCTTTCCAGCACCTCCGGAGTAGCCTTTAATAAACCCTACAGATCTCTCTGCTAGCTGAGGACAGCACTACACAGCCAGATTTGTTTTAGAAGGCTTCACTCACAGAAAACAACACTCAGCAACAACTAAGACTACACAATAAGGCAAAAGAAGACCCGCCAGTGGGAGTGAATAAAAATTAGATGAAGTCTCTCAAATCTCAAACTTAATTTCCAGTCACAGAAAAGAAATTAACTATTCCAAAGGCAAAAGAGTAGTAGAACAAGAGAATAAATATTGTACTATATTAATCACAATAAGCAGCATTTTCGACTTTGCCAAAATATATTCTTAAATCAACTTCAAGAATGTGGCTGCATTTTCAGGCTTAGCAGCATGAAGCCCACATGACTGTAATTAATGTAATAAATCATGGTGTAGAATTTTCTACAGAATCTGACAGTGCTCACTGATATACTGCTTATTAGAGACTGTAAAGATTTCTCTCCCACTTTTTTATTATACTACCAGAGACACTGAATCAAGAGTCCCTTCTGATATGTCTGAAATATCTGCCGCTGGTGTAATATATAAAAATACGCAGCAAGCTGCTGTCATCAGACTTTGATAGAAAAAAACATCATATACAATTTCCAAAAAGAACCTTGTTTTAAAATTTTCACCTTCCTTGACTTACGGAAGTCATGGAAGATTCATGGATTCATTATAAATGTGATATTTACATTTTCCACAGTTGTCATCATGAAACGACAATTTAACATGCTTCCTTTTGTTGGCTTATTCCTCTAGTATGAAAAGAGCAGAATAATGGTTAAACAGGTATTTTTTGTTCTCATACAATCTGTGCATATATATTCTCTCATAGTTTTCCAACATCTGACTTTTTAAGTTAAAAATTACTGAATATTATGTTGCTTTTAAAAATAAAAATTACTAGACAATTAATTGATGTGAATCCCGCCATGACAGTATTTCACATCAATTAGATCCTTAAAATTTGCTCTGTTAAAAATTTTATCTTCTAATTTAGAAACATCAAGGTTAAAAACAGATGGTTAAAAAGCTAAAATACTCATACCAGAAAAAAATTACATGGATTTCCCCTAATAAAAATAGCTTTATTAGTTCTGCCATAAAATACATATCTATCTATCTATCTATCTATCTATCTATCTATCTATCTATCTATCTATCTATCTATCTATCTATCTATCTATCTATCTATCTATCTATCTATCTATCTATCTATCTGTTTATTTATTTATTGCTTTTTGGGCCACACCCAGCAATGCTCAGGGGTTTCTCCTGGCTCTGCACTCAGGAATTACTACTGGCGGTGCTCGGGGGACCATATGGGATGCCGGGGATCGAACCCTGGCTGGCACGGGCGGCCACATGCAAGGCAAACGCCCTACCCGCTGGGCTATCGCTCCAGCCCCAAAATACATATTTAATACTAAAATTCTCTCTCCAGAGACATAGAATGACTGCATTTATTTGCATGACATAAATATACCAGGTGATCTTACCAAAAGTGGAAATTACCACAAGCGCGTGGGAGTCAGAGGTTTGGTTAGATAGAGAAGGGAACATGTGTGAATAAATGTCTAAAGGTCTGATACCAACACAGAACTGAACATTAAATACAGACAAAAAATGCAAATGATGGCTTCTAAGTGTATGCGTAGTGCAACCCACAATGTGTGGGAGAAGGAGGAGAGAGAGAGGGAGAGAGAGAGGAGATAAAGAACCTGCCATTTAGGCAGGATGTGGGAGGGGGAGGGAATTGGGGACATGGGTGGTGGTTGAGGGGCACTGGTGGAGGGCGGGGTGCTGGAACACTTTGTGACCGAAACCCCCAAGCGTGAACAATGTTGTAATTGTATATCTCACGGTGGTATAATAAAATGTTAAAAAAAAAAGAAAATAAAAAAAAAAATTTTTTTCAGGAAAAAAAAAGAAGAGGGAGAGAGATGCAGAGACAGAGAGAGAAAGAGAGGAAATAGAGCTACTTGCTATTGAGGCAGCCTGCGGGTGGGTGAGAGGGGGGGGGGGTACAATGGTGGTGGAAATGGGGCACTGGTGGAGGGATGGGTGCTGGAATACTGTATTACCAAGAACCAATTATGAACACCTTTGTAATTGTATGTTTCACGGTGGTATAATAAAAAATTTGAAAAATAAAATAAAATAAAATAAAATTCTCTCTCCAAATATAAGTATAAAGAAAGTAAAAACTGCCCATAAATCTATCATCCAGAGATAACCACTAGTGTATGTATTCTTTTCCATTTGAAATTCTAACTAAAAATGACACTGGGCTAGCGAGAGCTCAAGGGCTGACTGCATGCTTTGTACAGGGACACCTGGCAAGCTACCATGTTTTATTTGATATGCCAAAAACCAGTAGCAATTATGGACCTCATTCCCATGACCTGAAGGAATGATTTGAGGCTCTTCCTGTCCCTGGAGCAAGCAGATGCCCTTGGGCTACACTTGCTTGCAACAGGATGTATGGAGATGTTACTGGTGCCCGCTTGAGCAAATCGATGATCAACGGGGAGACAAGTAATACAAGTGATACCCCAGATCAACCTCTAGCACGGCATAGTCCTTTGAGTAATGTTGAGAATAACATTGCTAAGCACATAGAAGGAGTAACCACCAAGCACCACTGGGGGGGGGTGGGGTGTCTCCAAACAAAAGTAAGGATACACTCCTTTCTTTCTCTCTCTCTCTCTCTCTCTCTCTCTCTCTCTCTCTCTCTCTCCGCTCTCTTTCTTTTTTTTTTTTTCTTTTTGGGTCACACCCGGCAATGCTCAGGGGTTACTCCTGGCTCTGCACTCAGGAATTACTCCTGGCGGTGCTCGGGGACCATATGGGACGCTGGGGATCGAACCCAGGCCGGCACAGGCCGGCCGCGTGCAAGGCAAACGCCTTACCCGCTGGGCTATCGCTCCCGGCCCTCGCTCTCTCTCTCTCTCTCTCTCTCTCTCTCTCTCTCTCTCTCTCTCTCTCTCTCTCTCTCTCTCGTCACAGAGTCTGGTTCAGCCTTTAAAAAAAACTTTATTATACCACTGTGAGAAATACAGTTACAAACCTGTTCATGAACAGGTCTCAGTCATACAGTGTTCCAGCACCATCCCTCCACCCGTGCATATTTCCCATCACCAGTGTCCCCAGATTCCCTCCCCCTCCTCCGGTCTGCTTCCATGGCAGGCACTTTGCCTTTTCTCTCTCCCTCTCTCCCCCCTTCTCTTACACATTGTGGCACATTTAAGTTTCCTTTCATTTCTTCTCCAGAAATATGGCTTTAACTTATGTTCAAGTTAAAAATTACTGTTAGCACAATAGTGCCTGGATAGGTTGCAATTTCTGATATATTTCCTTGTCTGATGATCTGAAATGATAGCATTTAGGGCCCTGGTTAAGGATTTGGCATTGAGGACCTGGGCCGGAGGCGATAGCTCAGCGGGTTGGGCGTTGCCTTGCACACAGCCGGCCCATGCCGACCTGGGTCAATCTCTGGCATCCCATATGGTCCCCTGAGCACCGCCAGGACTAATTCCTGAGTGCAGAGCCAGGAGTAACCCCTGAGCATTGCCGGGTGTGACCCAAAAATAAAAAAAAAGAATTTGGCATTGTATTTATGATCTATTGGCAACCCTGAAATTTCTTTCTTAACCACTGGGAATTCAAGCACTCATTCACAGCAGCCCAAGTGAGTACACTAGAATTACAAGTCTGGCCAGTCACTGCTCTTCATAAAAGACCTAACACAAATTCTTGGGCTGGAGAGATAGTCCAGGGGTAGGGGCACTTGCCTTGCACATGGCCTACCAAGATTCAATCTCTAGCATCCCACAGGGTCTCCTGAGCACCAAAGGAGTAACTCCTGAGTGCACGGCGACAACCCCTGAGCATTGCCAGGAGATTACACAGGCTCGGTCAGTCAGATTTTCCCAAAATTATATCATGGTTTCAGGAATGTTCAGAAGGTATTTATAAATACCTGTTACATTGTGAATCTGTCAGAAGAGATACTAAAACTAAGAAAATCCAAACTGAAAGAAAACCTGAAATTAAACTATTTCCTTTTCTTTCTAGATATCTAGCATTTGTGTGTTTGCTTTAACATCCAACGGATATATCTGTTGCTTTAACCAAGCAGGCATTGTTTTAGGCAGCTTCTGCGTTTTGTCCTTTCTACTGAAGATACTATGATCTTCGCTGCTTTCGTAGGCACGATTAGATAATGAAAGTGGATGGAGATTGGGACTAGGAAAGTAAGAATGAAAGCGGAGGTCTTTTCAGAAAATGGAACAGGGGGCTAATAATAGTCGAGGGTACTAATGCCAACCTAGAACTGAGCATTAAATAGAGGCAAAAGGATACACATGACAACCTTTTAATGTATGTTCTGTAATCCATAGTCTGGAAGGGAAGGAAAAGAGAAAGAGAGAGAAAGGGAAAGAAATAAAGAACCTGCCATGGAGCAGGGCTGGGGAAGGGGGGAGGGAACCGGGATGTTGGTGGTGGGAGATGGGCACTGGTGGAGGGACGGGTGCTGAAACACTGTATGACCAAAACCCAAACATGAACTTTTTAATTGTATATCTTTTATTTGTATATCTCACGGTGGTATAATAAAATACTTAAAAAAAAATAAATAAAATATTCCAAAAAAAAAAAAAAAAAGAAAGCGGAGGTCTTTTTTTGGGAAATGAAAGAAATGGAGGGAAAGTAGGTTTCTTACCAGAAATCCTATGAGAGGATTTCTAAGGGCTATGAGAGGATGTGGGTGCATGTAAGAGAAATGCCAGTGGGAAGAGGCAGGAACCAGGGAAGAAGATGCAGAGGCCAGTCTCTGGGCTCTCCTCCCCTCTCACTGTGTGACCTGCAGGTCAGTCTCTGGGCTCTCCTCCCTCTCACTGTATGACCTGCAGGCCAGTCTCTGGGCTCTCCTCCCTCTCACTGTGTG
Organism: Cryptotis parvus; assembly: GCA_021461705.1. Taxonomy (NCBI): domain Eukaryota; kingdom Metazoa; phylum Chordata; class Mammalia; order Eulipotyphla; family Soricidae; genus Cryptotis; species Cryptotis parvus. Next base: position 32,739 of record JAJIBD010005200.1, on the reverse strand, counting down.
ACCTGCAGGTCAGTCTCTGGGCTCTCCTCCCTCTCACTGTATGACCTGCAGGCCAGTCTCTGGGCTCTCCTCCCTCTCACTGTGTGACCTGCAGGTCAGTCTCTGGGCTCTCCTCCCTCTCACTGTGTGACCTGCAGGTCAGTTTCTGGGCTCTCCTCCCTCTCACTGTGTCACCTGTAGACTCACCCTCCCTTTAGCTTCCTCACCTACATAATGGAATTAATTATAGCCCTAACTTCACGGAGTTGTGAGAACTGAGTTACCTTAAGTAATTAATAAGCTAATAAGCAGTCAGTAACTACTGCCTGTTATTCGTACTATTTTGTACACAGTAATCAAAGAGAGCCGAGGAGCCTGCCTACTGAAGAGGGGTTTTGGAGTAAAACTATCATTACCATTTGTTAATGGCTCACTGGTAGGTCAGTCAGAATCGAGTATTTGAAAAGTATTTCTCCTGAATTTGCTAAAATTCAATGGCTTCAATGACAGAGATCAAACTCAGGCACAATATTCTATGTGACATCTGACAAATTTAAGAAAGGAAACATTACCATAATAGAAATAGTTATAGCAACATTTTGATGAGAAAACATTTCCTCCTTTAAATTTACATTTAATTTGAAGGACTGCATGTATTAATTAGTGAAGATCAAAATGTGAAGGCACGATTTTTAACCAAAAATGCATAATAAAGCAAAAAAATACAATGAAATTATTAATGAACTTGAAACAAAAGATGTATGGTACATAAACAAAGGAAAACAGATAATGCATAAAAATGGAAATGAATAAAATTCAAATAAATTACCTCTTCCTTTTCTGAGTTAAGGCAATTAATATTCATTAAATTCTATTCAAGAAGTAATAACCCTAATGGATAGGGGGATGCTAATTTCTCAAAGTGGGTCAGCAGATAATAACAAAACATTTTTTAAAAGTTCATTATAAAATAAAAATTAAAGTATTTTTCTACACAAATTATCTTTCTATTATCCATTTGTGAGTACAGGCAAAATAGGGGGGGAAAACTCATTTTTTTCTTAACAGTGAGATGACTACTTTCATTACACTGAATAATAATTTAATAGCAGTAATTATAACAGTACAAAGGTGTTAAAAAGCTAGTAACTTGTTACAAATCCTAACGTACTCTATAGAGACAAAAATATTATGTAAATGCACTTTTATGTGCTATTTAAGGAATATATACTTATATTTATCAGACCAAATCCCAAAGTCAAAATCACAAAAGCAATATTGTGGGAATAGGATGAATCTATTATTCCTTCTTTCTAAAAATGTTGGGTTTTTTTAGGTCATCATTATTAAGATGACTCAATCAGAGATCCTTCATTCTTATTCCACTCACCAATAGTTTGGCATCATCCAGTGGCCAAGTGCCTTTGTAGTTCAGACATCAGATCGGAGGCTATAAACTCGCAGTCCCAGTCCAAGACTAAAGGCGGCTCCACACCCAGGCAGCGGAAACACTGATCTCACACCTGGTACACAAATCTGTACCCACCCTCATGACCACAGCCTCGTTTCAGTTTGGTTTGTTCCAGTTTCTGTCACGAGCACCATGTAACATGCATCAGGCCACAGCCATGTAGTTGGTCCAAGCTACGGGTACTGCAATGACCAGCGGAACATCTCCCCTCCCCCCCCCCAAATTTTATTACACCATTTTAGACATACAATTGCAAGATGCTCATGCAGAGTTCTGGTTCCACAGCGTTCCAACACCCAACCCTCCACCCAAACCCATCTCCCATCACCAATGTCCCCACCTCCCTCTCCCCTCCCTCACCTCAACCACTTGGCGGGGTCTGCATGTCCTCTCTCTCCTCCCTGTCTCTCCCTCCCGCCAAAATTTTCTGCACATCGTGGAATGCAGTGCATTAAAGGACATCCCTGTTTCCACTATTTTGATGGAACCGCGCGGCGCGCGCGACCTGGGCTCAAACTGGTTTGGCTCTGTCAATCTGGTCGTGAGGCAGTGTTCCAGCGTCCGGACAGCAAAGGTGGTGGCTAGTGTGGTGGGTGAGTCTCATCCGGCTGCTACCGGGACCCCCGGAGGCGATGGGCCCACTCCCAAAACCCATCTGTCCTCCCGAGAGCCCCATGGTCAGCTTAGCCGGGGAAAGCGGAGTTCCAGCTTCCCAGGCGCGTCCGAGGCCCGCATGCTATGGCAACCAGCGGAACATCTTCAGCACCTTTGGCTTGTGGTCTGGAAGTCCTGTATGCAGCGCCAACATGCTAACAGTCTATCAGCAGAAAGCTGAAGGCAAACCAGTACCCGAGGGAAACACTCCTACCAGCAGAGAGACGAAGGAGACACGAAGGGCACTACTCAGCTGCAGCAGCCTCAGCCCCCGGCAAGATTCTAGACTCAGCTCTAGTCCCTCTGCCCCAGTCATTAGCATCATTACAGTTCAGGGAACTAGCAAAGACACTCCCATTTGGACCCCTGGAGACAAAACACATCCCTCCGGTGAGCTCCAGCACCACTAAGCAGGGACAAGAGGCAGTCCAGGCACCCAGCGGAGGCACAGCTTCTCAGGTCACCAGAGGCACGCCTGCAGACCCCAGTCTTGGCTACAGATTCTCCAACAGCCCTGAGATCTGTTCTAGCCATCCTCAGCCACGAGCGGAGTCAGCCCTCGCACCGAAGGCTCCTTACAGTAACCAGACAGGAGACCTTCCCAGGAACCAGGGAAGTGTCACGACTGTCAGACACTGGCTAGCAGGGCCACTGTTTGGTACCTAAGTGAGGTACCCGAAGACGACCTGTGTCCAAGTACCTCCCAACCCAACAAGGAGGCTGTGGACCACACAAGACCCATATCCGCCCAAGCTGCAGAAAAATGCCCAACATTTTGACCCCAACTACAGACCCAGAGACTACCTGCCTCTTGTCTAGCCGACTTCAAGATAGCAGTTGATCCCACTGGTCAGGAAACAGAAGCCTTGACCTGCTAAAGCCAGGCTAGAAGGGACAGAAGAGGTGGTGCACACATATCAGCACAACACCACACAGACCATGAAGAATAAAGTGTAATACCACCACCAAAGGAAACTTAATAAAGTTCCATTAATCAACGTAAGAAAGGAAAAAAAATGGAGAGGCACAACCTGACAGAAAACTTAAACAAAAGTATTAAAAAAAAAAATTAATGAGGGGCCGGAGCGATAGCACAGAGGATAGGGCGTTTGCCTTGTATGTGGCTGACCTGGATTAGATCCCCAGCATCCCATATAGTTCCCGAGCACTACCAGGAGTGATTCCTGAGTGCAGAGCCAGGAGTAACCCCTGAGCATTGCTGGGTGTGACCCAAAAAAAAAAAAAAAAAATTCAATGAGATGCAAGAAAATGAAATAAAATTCAGAAAACAGAGTATGAACGATAAATGAAAATTTAGAAATCATGAAAGGAACAAAGTGGAGCTGAAGATCACAATGACAGAACTGAAACATTCAACAAGGAGCTTCAACAACACACCTCATCCTGCAGAAGAAAGAACCAGTGACCTTGACAGATCATTTGGTATTAGTTAGGTGAAAGCAGCAAAAGGAAAGAGAAAAGTGAAGAAAAGCATGTGTGGCTTTTTTAGTGTCAAGTCAGTGACATGCTTGTGAGTTGGGGGGTTCCAGAAGAAAAAGAGGAAAGGGGGAAGACAGCTTAAAGAAACAGATGAGCATTTCCCAAATCCTTAGGGAGAAATATGAGCACCCAGACACAGAAAGCGCAAAGGGCTCCAGTAAGAGCAACTGAAAGATTATTTGCCTAATCATAATCAAAATGTTAAAGGTCAAAGATAAAGGAACCAAAGAGGTAGTCCAAGGGTTAAGGGACTTGTCTGCAAGTGACCGACAGTGGTTCAATTCCTGGCAAGGCCAGAAGTGACTCCTTGAGCACCCTGACTGCACTGGACCCCAAACGGCCTCCTGCACCCCGCCGCGGAAAACCAATGTTAAAGGGGAAGAGAAACCTTGAAAGCAGCGAGAGAAATAAATGATTACCAAATTCCCACGTGAAGCTGACAGGGATCACATGAGCAGTAGTAAGGGCTGATGACAGTCTGTCAGCAGCCCAGGTGGCGGTCAATGTGTCATTCCGCTGAAACCGCAGAGGGCTGTGAGCTGAGGGACACGTGCCAAGAAGGCCAGGCAGTGGGAAGCAGAGCTGAGCCCTGAGGATTAATAAAACCTGAAGCAGCTGTGTCACACACACACACACACAGCATGCCTGACCTGAAGCAGCTGTGTCACACACACACACAGCATGCCTGACCTGAAGCAGCTGTGTCACACACACACACACACACACACACACACACACACAGAGCACGCCTGACCCTTGTCTTTTGGGTCTGCTGACTGCCAATCATACAGCCTACCTTCTTTTTACTCAAGAAAAGGCCTCGGAGAAGCGAACTATGTACACAATTGGCTGCCCTGTGTTCTGAGATGTAAACTAAGACTAGGCCAAGGAAGAAAACTGCAGCATTAAAGAAAAGGACGAAGGGAAAAAATGGAAACAGAAACAGAAAAAATGGAGAAGATAATTCAAGAACAGACATTGAGACTGGCAATATTATTCTATTATCCTTGCGAAAAGGAACAAGTACGGAAGAAAAACTTTTTAAAAATCCTATTAGAGAAAAGGAATGTCCAACAATTTACAGATTTCATTTACTTCCCACCCATCCATTCTTGAAAAATGATATCTCCATTTGCTCCAGCAAAATGAGAATAAAAGAGGGGGAACACAAAATCTAGGGAACAGAGGGAGGAAGGGTACAGTATACAACGTGGGACACTGGCACTGCATAATCCCAAGCATCGCTGAAGTGCCCCTCTCTGGCCCCCAGAATAATTCTCCGGAAGGAGTGTGTGCAGTGCTAGGAACACTAATACGGGGGTTGCCTCCTGTTTCTAGTAATCAGCTAGTCCAAACTGCAGCAGGAAGATGGAGGTCTCACACTGGAGCTTTGGAGGAAGCAAACAGATAAATGAAGGGCACCGTGCTCTTCTGTCAGGAAATGTGTCACTGTTCTTGGTTTCCTTGTACCCCCGTAACCGGGCATCATCTAGGGCTTACTGATCTTTTACTATCGGACTCACTCCACTTAGCGGGATGCACTCCAATCAGTTACAACTCATTGTAAAATTCCATCTTTTCACATAGTAGTCGATACACCACGCTCGTGTTGGACACTGTGTTCTTGCCAGACTTTGGCTTTTGTAAACGGGCTGCAATGAGTGTAGGTATATTATTTCTCTTAGGCATAAGAGAACAGAGCCGAGACATGACTGACAGAACTGAGAACAGGTGGGCGGGGGACAGCAGAGGAAGAGGCTGGGTTGATGACTTTGAAACACTGGTGGAGGGACAGGTGTAGGATACGAACATAATTTCTGGGAAACACACACACACACACACACACACATCACCACTGAATGGAAACTACAGAATAGTACCTTATTTAAGATGTACTTCACGTTTTCATCAGTTCTAAAATTCACCTTATAAATACTAGAGATATTGTGAATTGGTAGCCTGCTTTTTCTTTTCATGTGAAATATAAAGTAATGGTACATTTTACTATCAATGACATTTCAATGAGTTAGAGTATTAAAAATTATGGAAAATTTACTGAGAATATATTCTCTGTACCAAGACTCTTTAGAAAAGCTTTTCACATGGGTAAACTTTTTTGTGAAATAATCTTTAGAAACAGCTACTTTTCAGTTTCCCAGAGGTCACGAACTCCTTAAGGCGGGAAATAAATTTTTATTTAGAACACTAATAGCTATGAACAAGATTTATATTGCTCAAATTATGAAACTGGTACTACTGGTTTTGAATGCTTAGTGCCAATCTAATGATACGGCAGAAATAACTTAATGAAGGCCACAGAAGAGAATGAAAATATTGATAATTTTATGAGTTAAGAAGATAAGGGGGCGGGCAGAGCGATAGCCCAGCTGGTAGGGCGTTTGCCTTGCGCGGCTGGCCTGTGCTGGCCCGGGTTCGATCCCCGGCGTTCCATATGGTCCCCCGAGCACCGCCAGGAGTAATTCCTGAGTGCAGAGCCAGGAGTAACCCCTGAGCATTGCCGGGTGTGACCCCCAAAAAAAAAAAAGAAGGTAAGAAGGGTACAGGGAACAGAGGAAAAGGGATAGAAAGTCTAATGTCTTTGCCTTTGAGCATACTTATTCCCTCTTTCATTATTTTTAATTATTTTCATTAATAACCCACATATTTCAATAGCTTAAAAATATTGTGCAGGAGAGGAGCGGGCCAGAGCAATAGTACAGCAGGTGGGATATTTGCCTTGCATACAGCCAACCTGGGTTTGATCCCCACATTCATTACGGTCCCCTATACACTGCCAGGAATAATTCCTGAGTACAGAGCCAAGAGTAACTGCTGAGTATCACAGCATGTGGCACACACACACAAAAAAAAAAAAAAACAGGCAGGAGAGACGGTAGCAGAGGGGGTGAGGCACTTATTTTGCACAAGGCCAACTCCGGTACCACCAGTGGTCACTCCCAAACAAAGAACCAGGAAGAGTCCCTGCGCACAACAGAGTGTGGCCCCCAAAACAAAACAATAAAGAAAATAAAATATTGGAGGAGTAATGAAATGAATAGATTTCTTATTGAGAAAAAGAAGCCTATAGATACTTTCTAATGTTGACAAATCATGAATAGATGTCTAAGGAATTCAATTAGAATTTTGGAAGAAGTGAAAATAGAAAGGCTCAGAGAAATTTCCTTGAGAGTTGGTTTAATCAGGTGGTACAAGCTGAGGTAAGCACTATTTTTTTTATTAAACATTTTATTATACCACCGTGAGATATACAATTACAACGTTGTTCATGTTTGGAGGTTTCGGTCACATAGTGTTCCAGCACCCGCCCTCCACCAGTGCCCATTTCCCACCACCAATGTCCCCAATTCCCTCCCTCCTTCCCATAGCCTGCCTAAATGGCAGGTTCTTTATCTCTTTTCTCTCTCCCTCTCTCTCTTACACATTGTGGGTTGCACTACATACACTTAGAAGCCATCATGTGTTTTTTTTGCCTGTATTTAATACTCAGTTCTATGTTGGTATCAGCCCTTTTGACATTTATTCACACATGTTCCCTTCTCTATCTTACCTAACCTCTGACTCCCACACTTTTGTGGTAATTTCCACTTTTGGTAAGATCACCTGATATATTTATGTCACTATTTTTCAGTGTTATTTTGCCATGTATTGTACATATATTGCATTGACAAACAGAAAACTTCAATAAAAACTATTATTTTTGTCTGAGAAAGAAATCAAACACTCTTAAGGCAGTATTGAAGAATCAAGTGTAACGAGAATCAAGTGTAACGAACTTAAGGCACATCAACTACGAAATCAGTTTTACTTGCCTGCAATCTCATCACTCTTTTTTTTTTTTTCTTTTTTGGGTCACACCGGCAATGCTCAGTGGTTTCTCCTGGCTCTGCAACTCAGGAATTACTCCTGGCGGTGCTCAGGGGACCATATGGGATGCAGGGGATCAAACCCAGGTCGGCTGCGCGCAAGGCAAATGCCCTACCCGCTGGACTATCGCTCCGGCCCCTGATCACTCTTCTTATCTATGATAAAGCTTACAGTCATGTATCACTTTTGATCACTTTTGCCATGTTTTACATAAATACTTCTGGGGGCAGGAGCAATAACAGCAGGTAGCACTTTTGTCTTGCACGCAGCTAACCCAGGTTCGATCCCCCGGCATCCCATATGGTCCCCTGAGCACCACCAGGAGTAATTCCTGAGTGCAGAGCTAGGAGGAACCCCTGAGCATTACCGGTGTGGCCCAAAAAAAAAAAAAAAATTTCAGGGTTTAATACTCTTGGAATCTCAAGTCTCTAGTTACATAAATGAGACTGAGACTGAAAGAGAAGTGAAATTCCTAAGCTGGGTCTACACGCAGGTGATCTGCTGCTCTCTGCACAACCCTACTGAGGCCCTGGATGCCCAGGCTGCTCGATCAGAGACGGAAATGAGGGGCCGCTGCTATCTGGAAGCCAGAAGCAAAGCTAGCACTTGAATTCTCAGGGCACTGCTCGCCAAAACTTCGTTCAGCTCTCTGACACAGGCTCGTCAGCCCGGGGACTGTACTTTATTCCATTTCCTTGGACCATAAGGAATAGATGCCGAGGTTATGAAGTCCAGGTCAATGGCTCCAATTCTGAATCAGTTCCTGGCTTCCTGGTTTCATCACATCTAAATTCACTGGGGGAAAAAAATTACCCTGAGGCATACAGTTATTAGCTAGTCTCCTTTTGGGTATATTTTACATATATCGAGTCTCAATATATAAATTAACTTTAAATACCCTAATCAGAAATTTTACTCTATTGGCATGACTGGAATATGCCTTTATTTTAAAGATATTAAAAACCCATTTAGAAGATTTTCTAGTGGAATATGAAGACAAATAACATTAAAATTGAATGTGCAAGCATTGGAGATAAAAACTGATAAGATTGATAATTTCTCTGAAAATGATGTGTCTGTACAACAAAGAAAAACTAGCTTGACGTTTTACTTTTGCCTTTCAGAAAACTAGTAAATTATTCTATTTCTAATTCTTAAAGACAGGCCGCTAATTGACTGCAAAGATAAGCAATCTAACAATTCTAATATAGTTAGGCTCATGCTATTTTTAGCTGAGCAGAAAGTGTTTCAAACAATTATGATGTGGAATGGGTTGCCTCCAGCCTCCACACTTTTAATTTCCAGCTAGGGAAGACTTGACTTTCATTTATCATAGTGGATTAATTATTCATTTAACCATTTTTAGCCATACATCATTCTAGAAACAGTGTTAATAAATGTGTTATCTGAAGGCAACCAATTTAGACTTACAAAATCACTCACAGTTGTATGCCATGTTGTTCCAGTAAATATTTTAAATAGCTGAAAAAATAGTCAGGGGCTGGAGCAATAGCACAGTGACCAGAATGCTTACCATGCATGTGGCTGACCAAAGTTTGATCTCCAGCATTCCATACGGTTCTCCGAGCCCTGCCAGAAGTGATCCTGAGCACAGAGCCAAGAGTCAACCTTGAGCATCACTGGGTGTGACGCAAAAAAACAAATATATCTTTTTTAATATTGGGGCTGACTCTAGGGCCTTCTTGGAGTGGGAGCAGACAGTCTCCCACCTACCCCCTACAGCCACCAGTATATAAATGGCCCCACTTCGTATCTAATCTGAAGAGAGGCCGAACTAAGGAATCATCCCAGTTCTATAGCTCCTGTTTCACGCAGACACATCTGTGGCCACATGGTACCTTCATATTCCACAATATTGATGGCCCATTAGGAGCACAGCAAATTAGATGGGAAAGTAGCGTAGAAGCCCACTTAGTTTAATAACAAAAAATGGTAACAAAGAAAGCTCAACTGGCAATAAACAGATCGGTAAGTACTCAATGGCTTTTATAACACCATTGTGAGATGCAATAATTTTCACAAATGTTCATTTACTGAAGTAATTTTTTATAATCCCATCTGTCATTATATTGAAACAAGCAATGTAAAATGAATTATTCTGTGCCTAAGGAGGAAGGCAGGAAACTGGGATATTGGTGGAGGGAAGGACGCACTGGTGGCAGAACTGGTATGGGAACACTGAATGCCTGAAACAACTTTGTTATTACCAATTCTGTAAACCAGTGTTTAAATAAAGCTAAATTAAAAAATACTGGGGCTGGGGCTGGGGCCGGGCGATAGCCCAGCGGGTAGGGCGTTTGCCTTGCAGCGCTGGCCCATGCCGGCCCAGGTTCGATCCCCAGCATCCCATATGGTCCCCGAGCACCGCCAGGAGTTATTCCTGAGTGCAGAGCCAGGAGAAACCCCTGAGCATTGCCGGTGCGACCCAAAAAGAAAAAAAAAAACTGGGGCTTTTCTTAAAGGACAATGACAATATTTTGGGCATCTCAGAGTGTGCACTCAGGAACAGGAATTACACTAATTTTGTCCTGATTTTCTCCTACTTTTCCCCCCCTGTATTCACAGTGCCTAGCCAGCACCTGCCAACTAACAGTCTCCAAACAGATACTTGTTGAATGAATGGTCACGGTATGCTTCAGAATTCTTAACAATTTTATTCTGCACACAGAGAACTGTAAGCTCACTGTAGATATTTTGTACCCTACCTTTTGGTGTTTCTCTAAATCAGGGCAGTCCCCGTGGACATGAATTAGGGGGTGGCCAAAAGAGACACTCAGGAGGTTCTCTAGGTTTGTACCTTCTAACTCCTAAAGCACCTGCCGCTCCTGCCTCCTCTCCCAAGGTCTACTCATCTGAGCACTCACTGCCATCTCTCATCCAGGTAACCGTAAGGCTCTCTGACATGGCACTTAGGACTCAGTTGTTTTCCCGAGGCTATCAGTGTGATGTCCCAAGATAACGTCCTGTGTCCTTCTGTCTTCACATACGTCATGTGTGACATGAAACGCACAGCTTTTCACAGGTGGCTCTGGCCCACTTTTCTAGCAGAAGCTCTGCTGGACCCTTGAAATCTGTATATAAACAACAGTGGCATGCTTGCTTCCTTAAGTCATCTGCATATGTTCATATCCCAGCGTCTACCTGAAATAATCTTTACTGTGCCCCATAAGGCTAAGACAATTATTCCTCAGGTGTGTTCTACTGTATTCTATCTGAATCTTTTGATGCACATCATTGCATTGGTTTTCCTTCTACTCTAAATTTTCTGTACTTCCCAGACCCCTAAAAAAAGTTTAGTATAGCAAAAAAAAAAAACACTGTCCCATAAATACAAACAAATAACACATAAAACCCAGAATAATGAAAAGGCACTGACTGAGAAAAGACGCTTTCATGTAATACATTAGATAAGGGTTAGTAGCCAAAATATATAAAAAGCTCATAAAACTGAAGAACAAAACAAACCGACCCAATTTTTTAAAATGGGCAGAAGATCAGCATGCACATGAAAAGAATATTCCACCTCTCTTATTAGGGAAATGCAAATCAAAACCACAAGGAGGCAGCACCTCTCAGAAAGCAGTGCATAAAGGGCTGAGAGCCAGACAGAGTATACAGGGGTTAAGGAATTTGCCTGGCGGGCGGCGGACCCTACTTAACTCCCAGCACTGCACAGCGTAACCTAAGCAACACCAGAAGTGACTCGAGTGCACTGTTTTTGTTTTGTTTTGGGGTGCTGCCCAAGAACAAAAAACAAAAGGGAGAGGGGAGGAGGGAGGAGGAGAGAAGAGTGTTGTTGAGGGTGTAGAGAACTGATGCACACTGGCCATGGGGTATGAGGTGGTGATGAAAATGCCATGTAGGTACCATAAAGAACATGGTTCCCAGCACTGCCACGAGCAATTCCCAAGCGTCAAAGTGAGTGTGGCCTCCAAAGAAAAGAAACCAATTACCCCTCCTAACACAGGAATATTACACCACCCAGCATACACTTCTACGTATCGAAGAATTTAAGAAAACATGGGGCCAAGGAAGGAGATGGATCAGAGGGCCACAGCACATACTTTGCATGTGAGAGCCCAGATTCTTTTGCTGGCACCAACAATGCCTGAGCATGTCCAAGTGTGATTAAGCAGAAGGAAAATGAGTAAGAATATACTAATAGCTGGAAGAGAATTATGCACCCCTGTGTTCACAGAGGCCTTATTCACAACAGACAAGGCGTGGAAACAGCCTCAGCACCTACCCGTGGAAGACTGCATAAAGCAGCTAGCTAGGGGATACTCACATGCCAGAACGGAACTCAGCTATAGAAGATGAAATTGTGTGTGGGCGGAGGGAAACAGGACATTGGTGTAGGGAAATACGCAATGTGGAGGGATGGCTGTTGGAACACTGTGTAACTGAAACCCAATCGTGAACAGTTTTGTGACCCACTAAATAAATAAATAATAGATAAATAGATAAATAAGAAATCCTATGTCTTATAGGGAGGAGGGGGTTAGAAGTAACCTGAAGTGATTGCACTAAGCAAAGTAAGTCAGAAAGTGAAAGATAATTTTATTAGATAGTTTCTCCAGATGTGGAAATAAACAACCAAAACAAATTAATGAACAAATCATAAAAATAAAAAATAACCACTGACCGAAAAAAAATCACAGCTACTGATGAGGGCTGGGGAGTATATGGGTTGAGAGGAAAGGGATCAAGCTGCCCATCAAACAGTGCTGGAACTTTGGTGGTGAATACAGTATATATGAACACATACAGTGCTTGCTACAGAAAGAGATGGGACACTGGGCTTCTAAAATTGCATAATATTGAAAAATAACTACAATCAAAAAACTTTGTAGATATTTTGTCTTATTCACAACAGACAAGGCATGGAAACAGCCTCAGCACCTACCCATGGAACAATATTTTGTTTTTGCTTTTATCAATTTACTAGCAAAGAACTAAAATTACTTCCCATGAGAGAATTCCATCACAACTGTAAGGAAGACATACTGTTGAGAGTGATGTTTGAATTTTCTTACTAAAAATTTTAGATTTTAAACCCTTTGTCCGTAAAGAAATAAATTGGAGGACAATCTATTAGTAAAAAGTTTGTTTCCTTGCAAAGGAACTTTATTATATTCAATAACCATAATTATAACACTGAAATACCCTCATTTCAGAAATATTCCACATTCTATTTCATGATCTTCATTTTAAAAGCAACCAGATATGAAAATAGAAAAGTACACAACATACTAATGTATGCTTATCATGAACCAGAGAGATTCACATGAATTACACCCATACCACAGCCTTACAGAACGGAAATATCATTATTTTCTCGTCTTATAGATGAGAAACCTAAGCCAGAGGGAACCGGACACGTCCCAGTGTGTGGCAAAGATGGAGCATGTGAGTATCCCCTAGCTGCTTTATGCAGTCTTCCATGGGTAGGTGCTGAGGCTGTTTCCACGCCTTGTCTGTTGTGAATAAGATAACAGAATAATAAAGATGGAGCGTGAACCCAGCTCTGTGTTCGGATTTCCAAACTGTGCCGTCTCTTGTATAATACACATGCTCCTGCCTCTCAGGTTCAATAAATGATCCTATTATTGTCATGTTGGTTACAAAGTTGTTGTTGTTGTTGTTGTTGTTGTTTTAACTGGGGCAGAGAGGATGTTACTGGAACACTTGCCTCTCATTGCTGAGGCTCTGGGTTCAATCCCGGATCCTGCTGATCTTTAAAATGTCACAGATGCCGTTCAGGAATCCTGTACCCTGTTCCCAGCCAGCCATGATCACATCTGCTGTGTCGCCTTCAAGCCCGTGTTTCATAATTAATTACGTGTATTCAGCTCCCATGTCCAACAAAGAATAGCTTTTTTTTTTTTTTGCTTTTTTGGGTCACACCCGGCAATGCTCAGGGGTTTCTCCTGGCTCTGCACTCAGGAATTACTCCTGGCGGTGCTCGGGGACCATATGGGATGCCGGGATTGAACCCAGGCCGGCATAGGCTGGCCGCGTGCAAGGCAAACGCCCTACCCGCTGGGCTATCGATCCGGTCCCTAGAATAGCTTTAAGGTGTCTTTTTTTTAAAGAGTTAACTCTAAGTATTACCCTGCAACATGTTTCCAAATCTATCTACACTAATACATGCAGATCTGAGTGACACATACATTCCATTGACAAATATATCACAATTTATTTCGACACTGAAAGACACTGTAGTTGTGAACTAATTTTTTCCATTGTTATCACAATCTTGTAAGGTGCAACCCTAAACATTTCTTATACAAAACACACACAGGAGTTTCTCTGGGGTAGAGGCCCGGGGATTAAATTCCTAGGTTGAATGACAAGCACATCTTTAACGTTTATTAACCATTATAAATTGCTCTCCAAAAGGCAGTATCAATTTACATTCTTGCCAGCATGTCTCCCAGTATCCAATACTCTCAACACTTGGGATAGTTAAAATTAATAACTTCTGCCTTTCTGCTGGTATCTCAGTGATGTTTTAATTTGCATCCCCCTGACTACCAGAGAGGCAGCGCATTTTCATATGCCTACTAACTACATGGGTTTTCTCTTATTTCTTTTGCTCATTTTCCCTCAGGGTTATTTGACCTTTACGCTATTACCAATGGTAGCTCTTTAAATATTCTGTTTATGTTTGTGATTAGACAAGTTAAAATCACATCAGACTGTTGCTTCTCTTTCTCTGATGGAGGGATTTGGGCCACAACCAACAGAGCTCTGGGTTAACTCCTGGCTTTGTGCCCAGGGATCACCCTACAAAGGCTTGGGAAACCATGTGTGGTATCAGGAATGAACCTATGTCAGCCATGGGCAAGGCTAGAGTCTCATCTATTGTACTATCCCAACTGCTGCTTGACTTTTAGTTTTGTTTATTCTCCCTCAAGAGCTTTATTTTAAAGTTTTTAAGAATTTTAATCTTGGGCCGGAGCAATAGCACAGCTGGGAGGGTGTACACGGCAGACCCAGGTTTGATCACCGGCATCCCATATGGTCCCCTAGCACTGCCAGGAGTAATTCCTGAGCAAAGAGCCAGGAAGTAAACCCCGAGCGCTGCCGGGTGTGACCCAAAAAAGCAAAGAAAAAAAATTTTCAATCTTTTTATATTTGTGCTTTTTTTGGTGTCATATTTTTAAAAATTCCGACACCAAATCTCTCTTGCAAGACTCCCTTCTTGCTGTATCGCTTTCACATGTAGATCTTGGGTCTCCCAAGCTTGCTCGGAGGTCCAGGCCAACAGAGCTGGCAGTGCAGTGAATGCTGGGGTGTGAGGATGCCGAGACCACCAGGGCCACACCAACACAGTGCTCAGGGAAACAAGCGGTGACAGGGACTGGGCCTGGGTAGGTCACCTGCTAAGCAAGTCCCTCGACTAAGATCCTATCTCTCCAACCCGGCGATTGGATTCTTCTTCCTTTGAGGGGAGGGGCAGTTTGCACTGCACCTGGCTGTGCTCCAGGGCTAGCCCTCTATCCCTGATGAGCTCAGGAGTGACCCCTGGCAGTGCTCAGAGGACAACTTGTGCTAGGGACTGAACCCACTGAATCAGTGGCAAGTTAGGTCACTTACTTGTCTTAGCTCCTGTGCTCTCGCCAGCCTCCATCTGAGTTGGTTTTTTTTTTTTTTTTTTTGAGTCTCATCCAGTGATGCTCAGGGATCACTACTGGCAGTGCTTGGAGGACCGTATGGGATGCTGGGGATAGAACCCGGCCGGCCGTGTGTAATACAAATGCCCTACCTGCTATACTATTGCCCACCCCCATCTGAGATTTTGAAATGAAACATCGTGTCTACAATGAGAAAAGGATCTAATGTAATTTCATTTCCCACAAGTGACCAACTGTCCAGCACCATGGATTCTTCGGCAGTCCATTCTCTTCCACTGATTTCATATATACGCCCCAAGTATATAAGAAACTGTCACATCTAGTTTTCATGTACTTGCAGGAGTATTTCTGAACTCCTATGTTATTTTTGCTCTACTGCTCTTGTATCAAGTCATTCTGTTCTTGCACATCTTTACAGTAAGGGCTGTACTATACATTATGACTTAGAAGTTCTATAGTTTCTCATGATTGCCCTGGAAAAATGACAATAATGACATTTTCAAAAGAGATTACCAGGGCCACACCCAACAAACAAACCATGAAAATATGAAACCACAGAGTCGATTCTGTTCTTTGTTAGTCACCGGATACTCCCCAGTCAGTGCTACCTGGGTGCGAGAGACCGCCAGGGTCGCACTTGGTGGTGCTTCGCGTGTTAAAGGCACTACCGGTCACACCCTGGGTTTCACACGTGAAAAGCATGTGCTCTACCACCTGAGTCACACCCCCAGGCCCCTGTTTTCTGTTTTTGAGAATGACAACCTAACCACACATTCCCCTCTTTTACTCCTCATGCACTGAAAATAAGACCTTCCTGAAAACAAGATCTAAAAACTAGATCTAAAAAAATAAGCTCTGAAAACTAAAAAAGAGATTGAAAATCAAACATTTGCCGATAATGAATCATGAAGAAATTTATTTTACTTTTTTTGGGGGGTCACACCTGGCGACGCTCAGGGGTTACTTCTGGCTCTGCACTCAGGAATCACTCCTGGCTCTGCACTCAGGAATCACTCCTGGCTCTGCACTCAGGAATCACTCCTGGCTCTGCACTCAGGAATCACTCCTGGCTCTGCACTCAGGAATCACTCCTGGCTCTGCACTCAGGAATCACTCCTGGCTCTGCACTCAGGAATCACTCCTGGCTCTGCACTCAGGAATCACTCCTGGCTCTGCACTCAGGAATCACTCCCTGGCTCTGCACTCAGGAATCACCCCTGGCTCTGCACTCAGGAATCACCCCTGGCTCTGCACTCAGGAATCACCCCTGGCTCTGCACTCAGGAATCACCCCTGGCTCTGCACTCAGGAATCACCCCTGGCTCTGCACTCAGGAATCACCCCTGGCTCTGCACTCAGGAATCACCCCTGGCTCTGCACTCAGGAATCACCCCCTGGCTCTGCACTCAGGAATCACCCCTGGCTCTGCACTCAGGAATCACCCCTGGCTCTGCACTCAGGAATCACTCCTGGCTCTGCACTCAGGAATCACTCCTGGCTCTGCACTCAGGAATCACTCCTGGCTCTGCACTCAGGAATTACTCCTGGCTCTGCACTCAGGAATGACTCCTGGCTCTGCACTCAGGAATCACGCCTGGCTCTGCACTCAGGAATTACTCCTGGCGGTGCTCGGGGGTATGCTCCAAACATTTGGCCATGCAACCCCACAGTGGGTTGCCATCATTGGTTTAAGCTCAAGATGCCTTTCTCAAGAGTCAATGAGCAAACATACAGATTCTGATTTTGTGACTTGGGTGGGGTCTGGGGTTCCAGATTTCATATAGATCTCAAATAATAATGTTGAGACGGGACCAGGAACCCTATTTTAATAAAGTAAGTGTATTTCGACACGGAATCAGAATCCACTTTACTTCTGAAGAGCACTGAGCACAATCCAATAATGATAATGAAAATGAAAACAATAATGGTTGGAACTTTCGTTGAATGGTTACCACATTTCATGTACTCTCCTGAGTGTTGCATCTATAATTCTGTATCTGGTCCTCAAATAACAAAGGCAGGCTTTGTTATCACTATTTCAACAAATGAGGAAAAGGAGTCACTGAGCAACAAAGTAATTCAGTTCAGATCACATGACCCAGCAGGAGGCAGGGCTCCAATCAATCCAGGCATGTCTGATTCAGACAAGGGGCTAGATTCTGCCCCTCAATACACAGCACTGGCGGCCACCTCAATGCCCAGACATGCTTTTCTTTACTTTATCTTTATGACAAGAGGAAAATGGTGGTAGAAACTTAGCCTGGTCTTTTACTTTGCCTCTTATTTTTCAGAATTTATGGCTCAGGTCTTCCTGCAGAAAGGTACAGGAAAGTGTGAGCTACGAAAACAAACAGAGCGATGTATTTCTATTTCAGATAAAATGAGCGCCAATGTATGCATGTGTACGTGACATAAACACACACACAAAGACAAACATTTAATATATTTTAACCTTTGTATTAGAACACAACTAAAATCTATCCTGTGTTTGAACAACATACATAATAAGCAACTCTTCCAGGCTGCCACATTAAAATTTTAAAACAACAGCAATACACACACACACACACACACACACACACACACACACACACACACACACACACACACCTAAAAGACAAAATGCTTAAAAAACCTACACAAACAAAACCACCTAGACAAGTAGCAGGAAAGTACCTTTACTGCCTGAAAGAGGCCTGCTGTTCCTGGGAAGGAGAAACCTGGCATGTTTTGGGGAATGCTTCCACCTGAGCCCCACTCTTAGCTGTGTGACATGTAGGGCTGACCCTCGGTTTCCAGGATTGTGAGGTGTGAGTGACTGACTCGGGGCTTAGGAGAAACACTGGGACACAGGTGCCTCCTATGGCTGGGCACAAAGTCCAGCAGATCCCAGCACCCGTCCGGCAGGCCATGCAGAAATGAAGTATATGAGCAAGCTACTGCAAAAGAAATTAAAATGAGAAAAGGTAAGAAGGAAACTAGACATTGGTGGAACCGTGGACAAAAAACTCATTTGTGGGGCCGGAGCGATAGCCCAGCGGGTAGGGCGTTTGTTTTGCACGCGGCCGGCCTGTGCCGGCCAGGGTTCGATCCCCGGCATCCTATATGGTCCCCCGAGCACCGCCAGGAGTGATTCCTATGTGTAGAACCAGGAGTAACCCCTGAGCATTGCCGAGTGTGACCCAAAAAAGCAAAAAAAAAAAAAAAAAAACCCTCATTTGTGTATCTGTCTTGGACTAGAAATAATTCTTTCTTATAAATTTATTCTAACTCAGGCTTTCTGTTTCTGACAAGAGAAGCCGTTGTTTGCATGTCAACATGGACCGAGTAACTGGAATAAATGACTTTAATGGCTCACTAAACTCAACTTTATGCATGATTTTTCAAAAAGTATTTCTAATATATCTTTTTCTCTGACTGCATTTTGCACAAAATATAACAAACTCTAAAAAATCAGAAGAAAAATACTGTAAGGATAGCTGGGCTGCGGAGATGGTTCACAGACTAGTGCACGCACTCTGCATGCGGGCTCTGGGTGCTTATACCTAGCACCTCACAGTACCCAAGCCCAGAGCTATAACTCCTGAGCACTGGTGGGTGCGACCAACAGTGTTCTTTGAAAACAAAGAAAAATCAAGAAAGAAATTAAATTATAAACAAAAATGTGATCTATAAGTCAAGTCTGTGGAGAATGAGAATCATTCGATGAATAATGGTTGGAACTTCGGATTACCTGACAAAAAATAATGAAGTTTTAAGTCAAAATATGTACTAATTGTAAAATTAAATGTTAAAAATACAAAGAGGGGAAGAAGGAGAATCATCTCATAGGATCCCCTGAGTTCACCAAGAGTGATCTCTGAGCACAGAGTTAGGAGTAAACCCTAAGCACAAGGTGTGGACTTAAAAAAAGAAATAAAGTATTAGAGGGAAAAAATACAACTACCTGATTCAAGGTATGGAAAGGATAATCTAAGCAAAATATCAAAGGCAAATAAAAAAAAGTGACAGCTAGTTAGATAGAGACAGACGATGAAAGAAACCTTCATAAGGATTAGAAAAAAAATCCATATCTCAAAATATGCTATCAACAAAATTAAAGGTTTACAGTAAAGAGGGATATATATTTCCATTATATATGACAGACTATGATTAATATTAGTAGTATATAAAGAACACATGAATCTTACAGAAAAGATAAATGTGCACTGCTTTAAAAAAAAACATGCATACTATAAATCTGATAAAGCAATAGCTGATTGCCTGCAACCAAAAACTTCTAGGGAAAAAGCTGATTAATAAAGGAATCTTTTTTCTTGCAAAATCATAAAGGGTGCTGTGTGTGAGGAGAGGAGTATATCTGAGAAAAATACACATTAAAAAACCCCATCTCATGGTGCAACATTTATGACAAATGCCCCAATTTACAGAAACATAAAAACCTCAAAAGTTAATGATATCTAAGCCACAGGAGGTAGTCAATAATTCTTCCAATAATGTATATTCTCTTTACTCATTACTATTTGCTAAGATATAAGTTAAAAACTATGACAGGGCTGACATGAAAAATAATAATTTTACCCATACCTTGATTAACATTTTATAACTTTGTGAGTTTAGTTCTGAATAAAAATCAGAGGGGCCAGAGATGTGTGTCAGTGTGAAAAGCATGCTGTGTGCATGAGATCTAGGTCAGAGCAGACGCATATAAGGAAGGAAGGGAAGAGAGCAGAAAAAGGGGAAGGAGGGATGAGGAGGAAGGAAGAAGCAAGGGAGACAGAGATGGAGGAAGAGCTGAACAAAATAAAGATGGTATTCTTTTTCCAACCAGAGAATACATTTTCAAAGGCATCAGTAAAACAAAATGGAACAACTTTTTATTTTTGGTTTCGTCATCCATCAAATTTTCATTTGAAAACATTATTTAAAAATGAGCAATTTTCTACAATGATTTGGTAGGAACTCAAGCTTATACAGTATCTATTTTAGAAGTACAGGCTTTCTCTTTAAGCTAGATCTCTGAGCCTGTCTTCTTTGTTTAGAACAATACATATTAATGGGGCAACACTCATCTGTGCATTCCTTCCAACCAATGAGAACGGTTCACTTGTTCTCATCCACTTTGAAGGGCTAGATCCTAAATTTTAAAAAGGAGAATTTTGTTTATAATCAAGACTACTGAAAAACAAACATGCAGTAGCCAAATCAAAGGAAAATTTTCAGAGCATAGAATCTACCCTGGGCTCTATGTAATAAAGAAAAATTGTATGTTAACTTTGTGTATCACTCACCAAAAAAATGTCAGTCAGATTTTAATTTGTCCCATTCACAGTTTTAATCTCAGCAATGCTCCTACAAAGCTAATAGCTCAGCCATAAGCGATCGTTGAGACTGAAACACTAACTGGGACAAATTAAAATCCTTAGGAAATTCCTACTACCAGCTTGTCACAGTTTTTCTTGAAGGTTCAACCGGAAGCCAAATCAACCCCTCTTTTGAGAGTACAGCAAAATCACGGCTGTGTCTGTATACTGTATGTGCTGTACTTTGGCTATGTCTGCTTTTTCTACCGAATGCAAGAAGTTCAATTTCACTAAGTATCTAAGAAAATGAATAATGTATTCAACAACTAGATTCAAGGGATTTTTAAATAGATTGAATGCATTCTCTCTCCCAGCACTACTTGCCATTAGAGAGATGCAAATCAAAACCACAAGGAGATACTACTTCACACCCTCACTAGAATAGCTACACGGTTTTTTGTGTGGAAAACAACACATACCAGTGAGCACATGGAAAAATCGTGTTTCAACATTTTACTTTCATTGCTGGTGACACTGTAAATAATAGAGCTGTTTTTGAAAATAGTTTTGCAGCTCAGTGAAAAGTTAAAGGTAAAATGGCCATCCTACCTCTAGCAATAAATGGATTCAATGCCATCACTACCAAAATTTCAAGGTATCCTTCAAGGAGTCAGAACACACATTACTGTATGGGGCAACCACAAAAGCCCCAAATAGCCAAAACAATCCTGAGAAAAATGAACACTATCTGGGTAACATGGTCCCCAACTACAAACTGCACTGCAAAGTAATAGCAATCAAAATTGTACAATACTGAAGTAAAAATAGGCATATGAATCAATGGAATAGAATTATGAGCACAGAAATAAACCACACTTATTGACAGTCAATTTACAACAAAGGTACCAAGAACTTTATTTATTTATTTATTTATTTATTTATTTAGCTTTTTGGGTCACACCCGGCGATGCTCAGGGGTTACTCCTGGCTCTGCACTCAGGAATCAGTCCTGGCGGTGCTCGGGGGACCATATGGGATGCCGGGATCGAACCCCTGCCGGCATGGGCCGGCTGCATGCAAGGCAAACGCCCTACCTGCTGGCTCGAGCCCCGGTACCAAGAACTTTAAATGGAGAAAATAAAGTTTCTTAAAGAAATAGTGTTGGGAAGATTGGATGACCACATGCAAAAGACTTAACTAGACCATTATCTTACACCATATAAAAAAGTTAATTCAAAATGGTTTAAAGATTTGAGTTTAAAATCTGAAGTCTTAAAACACAAAGGAAAGCACAGACAATATACTTCCCGGTTTCAACTTCAATGCTATCTTTGGGGACTCAATTACAATGGCAAGGGAAAAAAAATTATGGAATATACATACGGTGAAGTATTATTTGAAAATGAAAAAGAAATACTGATACATGCTACAACAGTGAGTACCCTCTGAAAAAGTGTAAGTGCACAATGGCAGGCACATAAACATTAATAAATTAAGAGGTCACATTTATATGAAGCAGAAAAGGCGACTCCAGAAAGGCAGAAAGTAGATTAAAGGTTAGCAAAGAATGGAAGGAGGGAAACAGTGAGTGCTAATGGGTATAGAGAGATAAAAATGTTTCTGAAATTAGATCGTGGTGACGAGTACAGATGTCTGTGAGTGCACTCCTGGAATATCACTGTGCTGTGCAAAGAACGAATTTTATGCATGTAAAGATAGCTTGAACGGGGTATTTTAAACAGGAAAATACATATACTGAAAAGCATAGTTCTGAGCCTGTACACGAGTCTTTTCATCGTCATTATACCATGATCCTGTTAGGGAGATCATGAATAAAGGCTTCCTTCAGGACTCTGAAGGTAAACAGTGAATGGGCAGAGCCTGTCTGTTGCACAACTTAACTCTAGGGATTGACAGCAGAGGCTCAGTTTCTTCTGGCCTCCCAAGAGATCTTACCATAACACGTGATTTTTGAGGGACTGAACAAAAATAAAAATGTGTCATGACTTTCTGCTTCCTATAATTTGCATGCCTTTTCATCTATGCTTGTGTTTCTATTTATTATTAAATTTGAATGAGGAACCCAAAAGCATGATCCCCTTATGTACTAATAGTTTAAATATTGAGTCAAAATTATAGATGGTCAGAAGATTAGAATATTAGAATCACTAGCAGAAGCCTCACATAACTCTATCCCCGTCTTCTCAGTCCACTCCAATTATGCTAATGTGCTCCGACACACATTAGCTCGCTTTACAGATCTGGAAACAAAAAGTCAAGTACTTCAAGATCCTTCATTTAGAAATGTCTGCCCCTTCTAAAAAGACTTGTTTCAAACTGCCACACAAACTAAAATTAATAGAAATACCAGACAAATAATATAATAGTAACAAAAAGGATTCTTTGCATTATATTCCTAACCCAACATCAATTTGACTTCAAACAGAAAGCAAATACCTTGATATGGTTATAGGAGCGTTAAAAAATAAAAACTTTTAAAATAACTTCCCTATCTCAAAAAATGTGGCTGAAGAGCAGATACAAACCTTCACTCTCACCACGCCGATATCAACAGCACAACCTATCGCTACCCTCAGCGCCCTGAGGTCCACAGACCCAACGGACGGCCTGGAGTCAGATGAACGTCCTCCATCTTATTACCTGGCTGTAGTTAAAAGTTTCATTATATCTGTGTGAAAACCATAAATTACGGCCTCGATTCTAGCAAGCTAAGCCGGGGCTTTGGCAGTGCTGGCGGCGCAGAACCAACCCATGGATGAATGAAGGTGAGGGACACACTGTCCCCTCGGGGCCATACCTGGTATACACTGTGCCGTGGCCTCGGTGGTGATGGTTGGAGCGAGGGGGCTGCTGCTGGCTGGAGCTCACTTCCGGCTCGGTGTTGACGGAGGGGGAAAGGGCCACCTCGCAGGAGGAGACCTGGCTGGGTAGGTGCGGCAGGAACTCTTCCGAGCGACTTGCTCGCCCTGTCCGGGCAGCTGCAGAGCAGACAGAGGGATGCTGATCTGTTTGTTGGGATGGGATGTGCTCACTGGCATCTGCGTGGGCACCTGCTGGCTGGTGCCATGGCCGGCAGGGGGTCCTCTATTGGGGGAAGCCAGAGACACCCTGGCGGTCTTCTGGACCATCGGTCTGGACATCACGGACGGGACGCGGCCATGCAATGTGGGTCGAGCTCTGTGCTGATGGCGGACGCGACGTGGGAAATCAACTTAGCCGACCCCACGCAAGAGGGACCGGCGTGGGTCTAGGGGCTTGGGGTTTCGCCATCTGGCGTCAATGACAGGGCGGGCCCGTCAACCCCTCCCGTCAGTTCGGCGTTTGCCACGATGTAATAATCTTCTGGAATCTCCTGTTTTATCTTCTTGATGATGACATCGCTTGCTACAGTCATCGACCAACTGAGTCTGGGAGCTGGAATGAAGAGTGGACGGGATGATTCCGGGCCTTTTGCGAGAAATGCTCTGAGGCCTTTGAGTCTGGGGCTCAAAATCGCTATCTTCGCCGGTCACGGAAGACTCACAGACCATGTCAAACAGGGTGTTCTCGCCCTCGTACTCCTCGACAGCATCGCCCAGCTCGGAGGGCTCGCTGCAGTAGGAAAAGTCACAGGAGTCTCTGGTCCGATTGCAGTCCAGCTTCGCCTTCACAGCCCTCCCAGGGTACCGCCTCCACAGGGCTCCGCTTGTGTCTCCGAGGGTACCCCGATGATACTGGGACTGTCGGAATTAAAAACTTCTGTTATCCTGAAAACAGACCCTTTCTTGGGACCCAGCTCTGCAAGTAGCTGTCAGTGGCCAGTGGTAAGCATGGCCGGCGCTACAGCCCCACATTGCTGTAAGGTTCCCATGGGAACCTTCCGAAAGCAAATGTTTCAAGTTTGGAATGAGGCTGCAAATGGTTCCATGGCTGTGGGCCCAGCTGACCAGTTTGGATAGATTCTCCGATGAGGTATGAAGGCAATCCTCCATGTTACGGGATCAGCAGTAGCTTTCCTAGGGAGAGAATCAAAATAAAAGGGCGTTACTATCACCCCGGAGCATCTCCGACTGCAATGACTTCTATCTCCTCCAGCTCTGATCATGCGGCAGGAAAACGGGAATGTGCACTGGTGACGTGATGGAACACTGTAGGACTGAGACTCCATTATGAACAACTTTGTAACTGTGTATCTCACATGATTCAACAGAGTGAGAGAGAGGGAGGGAGGGAGGGAGATAAGGGGTTATCAATAGGCGCAGAGATAGCACAGCAGGCGCAGAGCTTGCCTTGCACGCAGCCAGTCTGGGCTTAATCCCAGCACCACAATTAGTTTCTCAAGTACTGCTGGGAGTGACTCTAAGTGCAGTCGGAGTAAGCACGGCACCGCTGGAAGAAGAAAGTCAATCCCCCCAAAAAAATTATCGATATATATACTTTTTTTTTCTTTTTGGGTCACACCGGCAATGCTCAGGTGTTACTCCTGGCTCTGCACTCAGGAATCACTCCTGGCGGTGCTCAGGGGACCGGAATATGGGATGCCGGGAATTGAACCCGGGCCAGCACAGGCTGGCCACGTGCAAGGCAACGCCCTGCCCGCTGAGCTATCGCTCCAGCCCAAATTATCGATATATATAAAGAGATGAGCTTGCAAGGAAGACCCCAGGACATTCCAGTCAAAGAAGACCACTCCCAAAGTCTACTCCCCTTGGCAACGGGGCCCTAGCAACCGAGGTTGAAGCCCCATATGGGAGTAACTGGGGAGAAATCTATAAAAGCTGTCCTGACCAAAGGACAGCGCCGCACATGCTGCCTGGGCACACATGTCGCCTGCGCCGCACATGCTGCAAGGACACTCATGCTGCCTGAGCCCATGTGGCCAAGCACATGTGGTGCCTGAGCACGTGTGTTGCCCGCGATCTCCCCTCTTGAGATGTGTACTTTCTCTTTTACTCGCACTCTCCACCTTTGGAGCAGCCCGCGTTCTCCCTTGAGCGCATTACTCTTTCCTTTCTTTCTCTCCCTCCCCCTCTCCTAAAACCTCCTTAATAAAATCTATTTCACTTCAAAAAAAAAAAAAAGAGAGATGAGCTTGTCCATGCCTTTCAAGAAGAGCCCAAGGAGCCTGGGATCCCTCCCTCGACACTCAGCCATGGGAGGCAAACAGTTCCGGTATGTGGTAACGTCCAACTCGGGTGCAGCAGTGCTGGGGGCCTCCAGGACTACACCTGGAAGTTCACTGAGGTCACACTCTGAGCATCATGTGGGTGCGGGTAGCAAACTATGAATGCCTACTCTGGTCCTCTGAGCTATCTCCCTGCAGAGGGTGGTCTTTTCCCCGGTACATTTTACTTCCATTACAGAGCGCCCTTGAATAACCAAATGGGAGGGAAACATACGTATTGAGCCAGAGGCTCCCTTCCAACTTGGCCCTCCTCCGTTAGCAACACTGAGGCAGGCCCAGAGGCTGGACGATGAGGGAGGGAGGGAGGTCCTCTGCTAGGTATCACAACACCACTGAGAAGGCCAAGGAAAGAAGAGGGGCTGTATCGGGAAAATGAGGGAGCAAAGTCCCAAGCAGAAAATCGGCAGGTGCTGGGGAGACCGAGACGGCTGCGGTGAGTGGCATAGCGGGCTGAAACCAGACATGAGAAAGGGCAGGCTGGGACTCAGCACTGTCACCATGTCTTTTTGGGGGTGAGGGGCAGAGGAGCATGCCTGGCAGTACTCAGGAACTACTTCTGTTGGGTTCAGGGGACAATATGGGATGGCAAGGAACAAACCTGCAGACGAGTCAAATGCCCTACCCGCTGTACTATTGCTGTGGCCCCTGGCACCAAATCCTAAGAGCAGGCTTCCTCCCTCTTTGCTATCTGAAATAACTGAAATACTGTCTGTCACTGTGTTATATTTGATATGTACTACCATCTGGAACTTCTGTACATGCAAGGAAAAACGACTACCAAGTTGGAGTGAATCAATCTCCAATGAGCAATGGTCAAAAGAAAATCACAAAGTCTGGGGCGGTAGAATAGCTCCAGAAAGTAGGACACTTGCTGTGGACTCATCTGACCTGGTTTGCTCCCCGGTCTCCCACATGATACTTCAGCCCCTGCCAGGAGTAATCCCTGAGCACAGAGCTTGGGGTAAGTCTTGAGCATGGTGAGATGTGGTCCCCAAACCACAGACAAAAAGAATCACTGTATGACCAGAGAGATAGTTCTCATTCCAGGCACGGACGAGGCACAGACCTTGATCACTGAGCTTTGCCATGAGGACCCGAGAGCCATCAGAAGAGACCGTGCCCTGAAATGCTGGAAGGTGGCCCTATTAAAATCCCACTAGCAATAGGATCTCTGGATAATGTCCAGGAAGTTAAATATTTGGGCAGCGTAAGTCTGCACATGAGTAGAAAGGTCACAGGAGGTTCTGGAAAAGGGAGCTCTGGGGAGAAATTACACATTTCTACACACTTTCATCGCCCCCTCCACCCCCTCCCCGGGACCTCAAAAGGCTTGTTCTTTGGTTTGAAATGGCAGCTCTCCCTTTCTTTATCTGGAAAACTTCCAGACTGAGCGCAGGGTGATCTCCTGCCTCGGTTTTTCTAGGCCCTTCTCAGAGCCAGAGATTTCTGTGGTTTCTCCTCACCTGTACTTGTGTTGCAGGCAGATAAGGATGGGGGTGTCCTGGCAATGGATTCTTAGGAAATAATAAAACTCAAGGGCATATTTCCTACCTCTGAAGTAATCCAAAGGCATGAAGGCTACATTTCTCTGACACATACAAATCCTGAGCTCTTTAGAGAAGAGAAACTGAGGCACCACCCAGATGCAGAATCTAAGGATCTACCTCAGTAAAAGGAGAAGCAAGCGAGAGAAGAATCCCTGAGATTATGAAAAGACCATGAACAGTGCAAGACTTTCCTGTGATAATGCCCGGATTAACTTGTATGTATGCAAAAGTTCTGAAAACCCCATTTGGGAGAACTGTACAAAAGCTCCTCCCGAAAGCCATTCGGGCTTGGTCCTCAAGCCCCTGTTCCCTTGCTTGCCTCAACATTTCTTTTGCTTGCCTGCTTCCACTCTGGAGAAGCCTGGGTTCTCTCCCTGAGCAAACACTTCCTCTCTGTCTCTTCACATCTTTCTAAGTTTCAATAAAAATGATCTTTTTTTTTTCTTCTTGGGTCACACCCGCCACGCTCAGGGGTTACTCCTGGCTCTGCACTCAGGAATTACTCCTGGCGGTGCTCGGGGACCATATGGGATGCCGGGATCGAACCCGGCCAGCGCAGGCCGGCCGCGTGCAAGGCAAACGCCCTACCCGCTGGGCTATCGCCCGCCCCACAATAAAATGATCTTGCTTCGCCATTTCACCTCTTCCTGAAATTCTTTTCTATGACAGAAAGGCGACAGACACAATATGCCTGCGCCGAGGTTAGGGCTGACCTGATCCGGGTCAGGCAGCTTCCCGAGCCCCATCGGCCAAGGCAGGACGAGCATCGAGGCGGAAACACACTCTTGAGTCTAGCCTCGCGCCTGCCCACTGTACCAGCTGCCAGCACCACTTCCGTCTCTTGGGACAGCCGATTTTAGGGCACTGTTATCACAAACCTTCCTGCCTATCTCCTAGCCTTGCATGAAGATGGAGTTAATGATACAATTTTACTCATCAGTTACAGCCTACTGGAGGATAGAGAATTTAAAAGCTGCTTATGGTGCAGAATAAATAATGAATAAATGAATACATAAATATTAGAAGGACCAGCAGCACAATAAATGTACTAAGACCTGCAAGAAGTACGAAATTTCCTATGACTTTTATTGTAATCATTCAAAGGAGTAGATGACTTTCTATCCATCTGTGCTCCCAAACACAGATGGTCCTGGGGATACGGCAGATCAGTCAACATGTGAGCATACTTATTTATTTATTCATTCGTCCATTCATTCATTTACTTACTTACTTACTTGCTTTGTGGGTCACAGTTGGCGATACTCAGGATTTACTCCTGGTTCTGCACTCAGGAATTACTCCTGGCAGTGCTCGAGGGACCATATGGGATGCCGGAGATCAAACCCAGGTTGGCTGTGTGAAAGGCTAACGCCCTACCTACTGTACTATCACTCTAGCCCAGCCATAGGTTATTTTTTTTTATTAAATAATTTATTATACCACGTGAGATATACAATTACAACGTTGTTCATGTTTAGAGGTTTCGGTCACATAGTGTTCCAGCACCCACCCGCCACCAGTGCCCATTTCCCACCACCAATGTCCCCAATTCCCTTCCCCCTCCCATAGCCTGCCTAAATGGCAGGTTCCAGCCATAGTTATTTCTAAGCAACCAGATTTTATGAAGCAGCAGGGTAAATGGGGAAAATACTGGTTGGTGTGGAGGCAGAAATGTCAAATTCTAGCCACAAAACTATCTGTGGACAAGTTGGACAAGTCACTCATGATCTTCAAGCATTAACTCACAGAACCCTAAAAGCTTTACTTCTTTCCATCCAGTGATGAAGGGACTCAATGCCTTTATAGAACTTTCAGGTAAGTTGTAGTTTAAATTAGATATGCAGGGTGCTGGAGAGATAGTACAGTGGGTGGGGCCTGTCTTATCCCGCTTGTATCCCGGCAGCCCATATGTTTCCTGAATTCCCCCACTAGAAGAGACAGACCCTGACAGGTGTGGCTCTCCTCAAAAAAACAAAAGCATAGATGCAGGTTAAAGAGACAGGCTGGGCCGGGAGGAGAGCTCGGCGGCTCAGTATGCTGGCCGAGGAGAGCTCGGCGGCTCAGTATGCTGGCCGGGAGGAGAGCTCGGCGGCTCAGTATGCTGGCCGGGAGGAGCTCGGCGGCTCAGTATGCTGGCCGGCTCAGTATGCTGGCCGGGAGGAGAGTTCGGCGGCTCAGTATGCTGGCTGGGAGGAGAGCTCGGCGGCTCAGTATGCTGGCCGGAGGAGCTTCACGGCTCAGTATGCTGGCCGGGAGGAGAGCCTCGCGGCTCAGTATGCTGGCTGGGAGGAGCCCCGGCGGCTCAGTATGCTGGCCGGGAGGAGAGCTCGGCGGCTCAGTATGCTGGCCGGGAGGAGAGTTCGCGGCTCAGTATGCTGTCTTGCAAGCACATGACCATGTGTGTCAATCCCTGGCAGTCCACATGCACTGAGCACAATCCAGGGTGTCTGCTGCCTGCAGTCCCTCTTAATGCAGCAATTTCTAGCTGCACTGCAGCCAGTGTGTGCAGGCAACACAAAAAAAGGGCGCTTTAAGGCAACTGTGTATCTCAGAAAATCAAGTATCTCAGAATCAGCTCAAAGAAGGAGGTAAGACCTGTACAAAAGAAAACTACAAAACACTACTTCAAAAAATTAAAGAGGACATGAGGAAATGGAGAGATATCTCCTGCTCATAGATTAGGGTAATTAACATTGTAAAATGGCAATACTCCCCAAAGCATTATACAGAATCAATGCGGCCTCTATAAGGATACCCATGACACTTTTCAAAGAAACTGATCAAACACTCCTGAAATTCATACAGAACAATAAACCCCCATAAGTAGCTAAAGCAACCCTTTGGGGAAAAAGATGGGACACATCATCCTCCCCAACTTCAACCTATACCACAAAACAGTAGTAATTAAAACAGCATGGTATTGGGGTCGAAGCAATAGCACAATGGGTAGGGTGTTTGCCTAGTATGCAGCTGACCCAGGTTTGATCTCTGGCATCCCATATGGTCCCCCGAGCACCACTCAGGAGTAATTCCTGGGTGCAGAGCCAGGAATAATCCCTCAGCATTGCTGGGTGTGACCTAAGAAGCAAAACAAAACAAACAAGCAAATAAAAGCATGGTATTGGAACAGACAGACCTACGGACTAATGGAATACAGCTGAATATCCTGACAGACACCCTCAGATATATGATCATTTAATCTTTGATAAGGGAGCAAGAAGTAAGAATTGAAACAAGGAAAGCCTCATTAATAAGTGGTGCTAGAAAAACTGGACAGCTAAATGTAAAAAAAATGAACTCGGACCTCTAATGCCAAGTGGATTGAAGACCTCTACACCAGACCTGAATCCATAAGGGGGAGAGTTCACACACTGTAAACACTCAAAGTTAAGAAAACAACAGCAACACTGAAAGCAACACCCAGAAACGGCCACTTCTGGAAAGTATATACATGAACTTCACTGTGAGCTCAGTAAGCCTCATAACTATAATTTGTGCACCTGAACTAAGTCAGAGTGTGAGCACCAACTATGTGCTATGTGTGAGCATGAACTATGGACTTGGTGAGTCCCACAATCAAAATCACAAAACGCACCACAGAGAGCTGAGTGTGGTCCTGCCATTCAGCCAACAACATAAGGAAGGGGAAGTGGGTGAGGGGAGGCACGCAGTGGTTCTCAGGGAATACTCTTGGCTCTGCACTCAGGGGTCACTCGCAGAGCTTGGGCTGGTGATATGGTATGGTACCAGAGATTGAGCCCAGAATCCTTTTTGTTTTTTTTTTGCAAATAGAATTATGAGAAAATAAATCAACAAAGTCCATTTGTAGTGATTGATTGCTATATGATTTTAACCTATGTAAATAAAGAAATTCAAATCATTTAATACAATAAATCTGCCTATACTGCCTATTCTCATTTACATAACTAAATTTTCAACTCTGGCATCTAAAGTAAATTGCATTAAGTTTTATTTTGTACTTGGATCTTATTGTACTCATCTTCCTATCTGCCTTGTCATAAACAAGCTTCCCCACCCCCCAGCCCCTTGGCAGGCTCATATAACAAATTTATTTTAAATTACCTGGAACAAAAAAAGCTTAAAAAGAATGGCAAATAGAATTGTCAGAAAATAAATCAATAAAAGTCAATTTGTGATGATTAATTGCTTTATGTTTTTAACCTTTCTTAATCGAGTAGAGGACAATCATATACACCATTAGTGAGTGCCGCACTTAATGCCACATGAATCATAAATTTTAAAAAAGAGAGATTCTGGTTGCTTTGTTTTACGAGCTCTCTTAACCTAGTTATATACCTGGAATGGCAAACTGCTCTTTGCCTACTCAATGTCAGTCTCTCCCTCCTAATAAACTGTTCCATTGGAGGCGAAACAGGCAGCAAAATCCCAGATTTTCCCGATTTCACTGGTCTAGGAGTTGTCATCTGACAAAGTTCTGGTTGCTGATACACACTCGTCATCATTGGTGGGCTTCTGGGTAAGCTCTAGGCCACACAGACCAGGCTTTGCCCTTTCGGCCTTTGGAGCTTTGAGCTTCCAAACACCTGGTGTCTGAAGTCCCAGAGGTCATCTTGGGAGCGCAAAATACTAAATCAAGCATGGACAGAAAAGACAGGAGTCTGGATTCCTAGTGACATCATGGGTAAGTTCGTGATCCGCTTCACCCACTGGAGTATTTGATTACGTACCAGTGAACTCGCTGAAGCACAAAAATAATCATATGTTCATTTCTGTGCTCTGAAACCTGAAAGCAGAATTATTTCCTGTGCCCTATACTCTCAGAGCAACTGTTTTCACGTACTGAACTCCACAAATAAAATCTTGGGATGTCTACACCAAAATGTGTGTAACTGCTTTCGACATAATCATAATAAAAATATGGTTAGCCTAAGTATGTCATAAGGCACCTGTAAACAATCCTCTGATATTTAAATACTGCCAAGTTATTAAGCACCCCCTGCCTTCGTTGTAGTTTACTGTTTTGTTTGTTTTGGTTTGGGATCATACCTGGTGGTGCGGGCTTGGTGGGAACTATATGTTCATGCTGGGGAGCAAACCCATGTGTAAGGCACTTTACATGCTGTATTAACTCTAGTGTGTAAGGCACTTTACATGCTGTATTAACTCTCGTGTGTAAGGCACTTTACGTGCTGTATTAACTCTCGTGTGTAAGGAACTTTACATGCTGTATTAACTCTGGTGTGTAAGGCACTTTACGTGCTGTGCTAACTCTCGTGTGTAAGGCACTTTACATGTGCTAACTCCGTGTGTAAGGCACTTTACATGCTGTATTAACTCTCGTGTAAGGCAACTTTACGTAAGGCTGTGCTAACTCTAGTGTGTAAGGCACTTTACATGCTGTATTAACTCTCGTGTGTAAGGCACTTTACGTGCTGTGCTAACTCTAGTGTGTAAGGCACTTTACATGCTGTATTAACTCTCGTGTGTAAGGCACTTTACGTGCTGTGTTAACCTCGTGTGTAAGGCACTTTAAGTGCTGTGCTAACTCGTGTGTAAGGCACGTTACGTTGCTG